>JBAMJV010013280.1:0-21874 GCA_037951105.1 Echinarachnius parma
CCCCCCCCCCAATGATACATGATTGGTTAGTTTTATTATGTGAAAACAATAATGTAAATACATTAACGACATATTAATTGTTTTATACACATCTACAATTGAAAGGTAGAATAAAAGTACAAAATACAGGTTAAAATATCTCCATTTAGGCTTCAAAGAACCACGAATTGACAAACGAACTAATAATCGGATTTCTTTTGAAATAATTATCTGTTAATCATATTCGGTTTGAAAACATAATTTAAAGTATATTAGTCACCTAATGAAAACAAGTTTCTTGGTGATTGCTGGACTCCTAAGCAAATTATTCACTATTTTTCAATTTGTTCAACAGTTCAATCAAAGTACACGTAATTCATATTTGTTTAAAGAGAGTGTTCAGTTCTTGTCGAAGAAGAGACATTTCACCTGTTTCTTTGGATTACTTTTGTTTCTGGGTGAAAGAGCATTGCAATATCATTGTGTACCGACAATGGTTTACCCTGAATACAATGCAAATTCATGTAATCATGATAAACACGTATTAACTTGTGTCTACGGGATCTTGTAAACATGAGTTATGAAACCACATGGTATGAACACTGTCCAATGTATACATATTTGTGTAAGTGCTGTGACAGGCATTCTAACTAACTGCAAGATTTAATGTTCTATTTTTAGGAATCAAATTTCTTTGCATCAGATCTTCATTTACAATTGCGGTGGACAGTATATAATTAATTCTAGGCTATTTTGTCTTCATTAAATTGTATTTAATTTTTTTTTTTTTTCTAAAAAGAAAATATTGATTAGTTGTTTAGTAAGGCCAGATATCGGGGAATGTGGTGTGTGATGGATTGTATGTGTTGTTGTTGTTGTTGTGATGCACACACATGCGGCAGATCATCAGCACCCAATACCAAGTTCACTAATAGAAATAATACAGTACAACGACTGAATAAAATGATGACACAAGTGATATGAATTGGAATGACGTCATTATTAAGAAATAAAACAAATGTCCAAAAAGATGTATTGCACGGCGATTAAGGTCCATATGATTAAACGCGAGAGTCAATTTTGTATAGGCCTAGAAAGAGTAAGTGACAGTCCGCGGATGAGATGTGAATAGCGAGAGTTCAGAAAGATGATGCAGAAGTAGAAACGCGAAGGCGCGTGGAGAAAAGGCGATTTATCATTTAGTCCCGTCGATGAACCAGCACACACGATGTGGCGCGAAGGCGTGGCGATGATTCCGGCGTGTGCCGTGGAGAGATGAGCGAAGCCTGGAAGCCTGAAGGTGTGGTGCTTATACGTGTCCATGTGTACACAAAACGAAAATGGCGATCGGAAGAATAGTAGAAAGTCTTGCATGCAGAAAAGTGTCATCTCTGCAAGAAGAGAAGGATTGATGAAAGGTCCGAATGGCTCGGTAGATGAAGATCGGCGGACTCTCCCCTATAGGTGTGTGAGTGAGGCATGGATTGTAGCCCCGTTTACAATCCATGGCTGTCGATGCCCATGTGCAGTTGAATGGTAACTGCACATGGCGATGTTAAAGAGGATGTGAAAAGCGAAGGTGTTCTTCGGATGTGAGTTAGAAGAGAAGTGAAGAAATCATGCTTTGCTACAAATGAGTGTGCATGCGAACCATAAGTCGGTGAGGAACAAAGAAATGTTTGTCTGAGTAAAAATCAATACCATCCCAGAGAGGCAGGAAGCGGTATCAAGTTAAATATAAACATCCTACCATGGCAGGAAAGGGTTTCCAAAACATCCATCTCAAGCGGATCGGCTGATAAGCAACTTAATTGTTATCTATGGTCTGGTTGTACTTTGCAATGTTAGTCTGTCGTTCAGACTGTGAAGTGAGTCCCTACAGTTGCAATTCAACCATTTAATATTAATTTGGATAGAGTTAGGGTGTTGTAATTTTAAAATGTATTCTTTTGTTTGAAAAACAAAAATTAATAAATAAGGAAACTACTTGTACTTAACTGCATAATCAGTTTGTTTATAAATGTATATATGAGTTTGTACAGAATGTAGAATGATTTGTTGGAATTTGTGAGACTAGTATATGGGGAGTGTGAAGATTGTTGATCTGCAACATTATCATAACTTGGGCAGTTCATATATGAGAGACAACATCTAACATTTTTGCACAGAGCTGAGGAAATATTCTGCATGAATCAAATAATGACTTGACATTGGGAACTATGTTAATGTAGAAAACTGGAGTCACACTTTGAAATCACAATGAAGACTTAATTTACACATAGTGGTCTACAGTCTACCCAATATTTACTTACATTACTGATGCTATAATATGTGGTAACTGTTAATTTAGAAACCTGTGACCCCATATTGACACATTTTTAAAACAGAGTTGAATAGAAACCTATTTATCATAGTGTTGTATTAGTTGTTGACGAAGTGACTATTGATAAGGTAAAATACATTACTGTAACCCACACTTTGTATGTACTATGTATGGCAACACAAAGTCAACACTATATCAACACTATGAACACATGATTAACACATGATGGACTAGATAACACACTGTGTTGATAACACAGTGATTCATTGTATCACAATGTGGTAACACTATGACCACATGCTATACTGCCCCCCCCCCCCCCCCCCCCCCCCCGCCCACCCCCATGACAACACGGCATAACATACAATTTTTGCAAAATGCATTTGTTTGGCTTTTGGTACTCAATACATCATATTACACATGTTAAACCATTTTTTTTAATTTTGAAAGTGTCACTTTCCATGATTAATCAGCATGTCTAAATGGCATAACAGCATGTTTGTCTTAAAAAACCCATGACAAAAGAGCATAACATCACAAAGCACCCGTGCACTGAAGTAGGATATCGGATAATACGATATAAATAATTGACAAAAGGGGCTAACAAAATAGCACAATGCTAAACGAGGTTAGTCTCAAATATAAAACCACATATGTGACCTTACACCACAAAACGACCAATAAGTCGGGAAAACTGATTTTGCTGCTTTTCATAAAACATTAACATAGAAGTCATTACCTTTAGAATGGTATATCATTTGTCATATTTGGACTAAGCAAACCCTCTCAAAATGAACACCAAAGATTTGGAATATGGCTGAAGTATTTTTTAAAATAAGGGATAAATGGGCCATTTAAAAGATCCGTTTCCATTAAAGCGCTGTAATAAGATCGCATTTATTGGATGAAAAATAATATTTAAACATGATTTCCGATGCTCAAAATGTTACAGAAGCTAGATTAAGACATGCTTATCCAGGAAATACAAAAATCCTAAATCTCAAATTTTGAACAAAATTTGACTATTTTAGCTAATAAAAGAGAAACTACCACAGCGACATAACGGTCGTTTTGTGGTGCAAGGTCACATATGGTGATTATGATACGCTGTGTAAACTGTATGACTATGTGAGTATTGTGTGGTAATCCATGGTGTATGAGACCCCACACTGTGAACACACTGTATTACACAGAAATTCATTGAATTACACTGTGGCAACACTATGATCACATGATATACACATGTAGTGAACTAGATGACACACTGGTAAATATGTGTTAAGTTGTGGACACTGTGTTGGAATATGAGATTATTGTGTGGTAAACCACATAGTATGAAACCCAACACAGTGATAACACTGTAAACACACTATTTCCACATACATTACACAGAATTGACTATGTGAACATAGTGTGGTAACCGTATGGTAACACTATGATTGTTCCATAAGGGTAGGGCTAAACCCGACCTCTCTAAGTAATTAGACGAGATGTTGTCGACGTCATGCGTAAGCTACAGGTCAGGACAAAATACATCAATACATAATAATACATCATGGATAGGTAGTGCGGAGTCCATAATCAATTGCTAAACTCGTTCCATAAAATATCATGGATAGCTAGTAGGGAGTCCATAATCAATTGCTTAACTCGTTCCATAACATACTTATATAACTTTGTACTACATGATGTAATGAGGCACTGGCGTTAGGATTGCAAGATAGATTATATCACGTGATACCTTGCAAACTTTGCACAATATAATGTGTTTAATCGGTCAGGGTTTTAGTTTGCTTCTGTGTATAATAATGTTCCTATAGAGTGCAGCGCCAAAAGTCATACTACTCATGCGGACTTCTTTTCACATATACACAAGTGAAAAAAAAAAATGATTTTGTGTCATATTTGTCATATCAAGTAACAAACATTTAATTTTAGATTGATTAAAATTGTTGCTTTTTTAAAATAATAGAAATAAATATAAATTTTAGAAATAATAATAATGATGTAAATTAAAAGCACGCATTGACTACAAAAGCGCTCATTTCTTGTCTTGATCTATGCACGAGAAACGATGAGCAATTTCCACAAGTCATGGAGTGTTCTCCTCTCTGTTGATCGATGATGTTCTGGAAACGATTTACTCTCACGTGACTACTACATCACGACCCCACCCCCAACCTCTCCCCCACCCCGCGTCGTTACTTGGTCGATGAATATTAGGCGGTGCCTAAACACAATTGAGAACTTTGGAGTCGACCTTTGTATCTTTAATTTAGAAATACTGCACAAGTTTTTTATACGATGTGTTTATACAATTCTTAAATATACACACTGATTATCATTTTGAATGCGGCTAGATTTCATATTTTAACGAGATAAATATGTGGTTAATTATGTTCATAAATAGTCTATAGCCGTAGACACACCTTGGAGGTCAATATTGCGCACTGGGCTGATAAGTTTGCCAGTATTATATGTGTATATCATCGTCGAACTATTAATATCATATTCAAGTAAACAATATCCTTATATGATGGGATCAAACCTTCCACAAGAATCATAACATCGGAGCCATTAAATGCATACCAGTTTTATGAGCTTGTATGAACACATATTTATCAGCATGTCTCTGGGGTGTCACTAAACTTTTGTAATATAAAGACTTCAATTGTCTGGGATTTGTGCGCAACATTTAGAGGGATCGAAATAAACGAGATATGGGGAGAGGTTGTGGAACAGGGGAGGTAAAGACTTTTTAGACATTTAGATTTTTAGTAATGTGTTACGTAATTCAAACCCGTAGCAATTAACTTAATATTATCAATTGTTTTTGAATTCTAATTGGGGGAAGTATTGCATTTTGTCAAAGTGTTCAAACGCCTGAATCATGTGGCATTCGCACGCCCCATAAACAAAAATAATATATTACATTTATATAGCGCTTAATACAATGTTTCTAAGCGCATTATTATCACCCATTGTCCATTAATCTAAATATAATTTGTTTGTATTGATTTCCAGGGTTATTATAACTATTCACGAAGCTTGGCATGGTATTAGCATTAATTGTGTTGTATAACCGATAACATATATTCACAAGCAGTTTACACGACGAAATACAATAGGCGTAGGGCCAAAGTCGAACAAAATTAGTTTAGGTTGCCAGATCTCCGCAACAAGTTTAAGCCAATTTTATTTGCAAGTATTTTTAATGAAACAAAATAAAGGTCTGCCTCAAACAATTTGTTGCGAACACCTCCAAATCCAAATCCAAAAAGACAGCCGTTTTGACTTGCTATAGATAATTGGCGAAATTTACAAAACGTAACCTGAAATCAGCATGATTTTGCCGTCATATTAAAGACAATACAGTTTACTATAAGCTGATACCAAACACCGTGGGGTTCAGGATATGTAACACGGTCATTTGAGCAATCGTGAGCAATCGCCAACATTTATCAGGCATGTTCCCTGCTAGACTTTGCCGCGCGTCCCCACATCGTTAATACAGGGTCCACATGAATCTCGTAGATAACGGGTTAAGGGGAGGGCCAATATGCCACCGTCGTTTTTGGGGTCAGCATTATCTATTCCCTTATCCCACTTTATATAATCATTACACGAGTTATTCACTTATATCTCTAACTAATTTAGTTAAAACCTAGAGCGGCAAAAACAAGGTCAAAAGTCGAAGATAATTTGTGAAAAATTTGACACGCTATTTTCTTTAAATAACAAGATAATATAAGTACCTACAGGTAAATATTATTATCGTCATACTGATAATATAAGAATAACGGGGTAGTTCAATTTTGGTATAGAGGGTGCAGCTGCACGAAATAATTGTTTGAGTGTGTGATCATTGAACAAATGAGTGTAACATCTGAAAGAGCAAACATTTTTAATGGCAGAAAACACTTTATTTGATAAAAATCGGTTCAGAAATGGCTGAAATATCAATAAATATATCCGATCTGAATTAATCTGGGCCCCAGATTTATTCGATGAATGTTTTTAAAAAATTAAATAATGCTTAACCTTTTTCAAAAATGTTCAAAAGAGGTTTTTAAAAAGTTGATAATCTCTCTATTCAATCGTTATTACTACTAAACATCACATGCATAATTATGTATGACAAATTGTTGAAACCAATTTTTTTTTTTACAAAACGCCCTTATGTGTTTTAATGGCACTTTTTGTTAACAATAACATTATATTTACTTAGTCGTTTGTAATTGGGTATGCCTTTAAAGCATGATGGACTTATAACTATTAATTTGTAATGTTATTGTGGAGGTGTTGGTTACTAAAGCTGAGACTTACCAAAACTGTACTACCCCTTTAAAACCTCAATTCTGTACTAATCAGAATGATGATATTACAGTCATTACACGCGTAACTAACACGACTAAAGAGCCGAGCGGGTTAACAAGTTATGTATTATAATATTTCAGGTGTCATGAAACCATCTACGTTAAAGGGGTGGTTCAGTTTTGGTAGAGAGGGCGCCTCACAACACAATTTTTTTGTGAGATAATGACAAACTGAGTGTCGAATTTGAAAGAACGTGCAATTCTTATGGCAGGATAAACTTTATTTGGTCAAAATCGGTTCAGAAATGGCTGAAATATCAATAAATATATGTGATCGTAATAACTTTGCCCAACAATTTATTCGATGATTTACACAAAAAAATGTAAAAAAAAGATGCTAAAACCTTTTCCCAAATTTTCAAAAGTGGGTTTTAAATAGTTGTTGATGATCTTTCTATTTAATCATTATTTTAACAAAACATCATCACGAGCATATTTGTGTATCGAAAATGGTTAAAATCAATGTTTTTTAATGAGCGCCCTTTTGTGTTTTAATGGCTATTTTTGAATGATAACAGGCTTTTTACTTAGTCGTTTGTAATTGTGTAAACCTTTTGAGCATGGTGGAGTTATAACTATTAGTTTGTAATGCTACTGTGCAGATTTGGGTTACTAAAGGTCATCCTTATCAAAACTGTACTACCCCTTTAACACTGTTTAAAGGGATCTAGTAACTTTGTTGACATGTAAAAAGTGACGAGTGTTTGATACAATGTAATTCATATTGATGTTATCTGATATATCCCCTGGGTTTTTTGTGATCATTTTAAGTTAAACGTTTTTAGTTATATGTAGTTATATAGTTATATGTTTAAGAATCTCACAGTGATTGGCTCTGACAATTCATGATATACAAACGAATGATCAGATGATGATTATTTAGAAATTAATGTCAATTAATAATTTTTTATTAAGAAAGAAATATATTTATAATGTTAACAACAAATCATGCGATTAACTGGTTCTAATATTCATTGGTTCTGGAACGTAAATCGAATAGGATTTTCTGCAAAAAGTAGGTAATAAGTTATAGTTTCATACCCTGAAATAGCATTATGATGTATCTACTATCTTTAAAGTTATTGTTGCAGGAAGTCCGATTGTAATTTTTGTTGGAACATACGGTATAATAATCGCGTAGCTAAATATAACTACCGATGCAAGACAGTATCACTACACGTTGAACACGTAAAGACGTATAGCCTATAGGTATAGTGTTAAGGCCTGGTCACACAGGGCACGACTAGACCCACGAATGTATAGTACGCATCGGTACGAATCTATGGCAAGCCGTTTTAACATGTATTCCTTTTTATTGATATCAAGAGGTGAATTATTGATATCAAGAACTACCAATGCTTAAAAACAGAAATGTATTTCTTGATATCAAAAAATAAATTATTGATATCAAATATTCGATGTATTGATATATCATGAAATAGGAATAAATGTTAAAAACTGCTTGTCATATATTCGTACCAATGCCTACTGCATTCGTGGGTCTAGTCGTGTCATGTGTGACCAGGCCTTTAGAAGCGCGGTGAGTAACGGGACCCATTAAATAGCTTCAGTCGAGACCCAGGGGCAGGGCTGTTTAGAACCCATTGGAGATTTCAATGTGGGTTCGGGGGCGGATCCCCTTGAAGCTTTTGGATTTCTGATTTCTACAGCTAAAGTTGATAAGTTCATAATAGTTATGCATCATAGGTCTAGCAATCCGAAAATCTCTGGTTCGAACCCGGCTGGAATCCCTTTTTCTTTGCTTTTTTTTTAATTCATATTATATTTCAGTTTTTCTATATGCTTGAACTAATTATACAAAAATGCTGCATTAATTCAATGATCCTTCGCATATGATTTTTGTACTTCGGGTTTATGCCACGTTTATGATAGCTTCTGACCATTCGAGCAATGAAAGCTAATATAAGGGGTTTTAGGGACGAACACCGAACAAAGGGTTTTCTATAGCTCAGTCGGTAAGATCGCCGGTCTAGCAATCCGGAGATCTCGGGTAAGAATCCCGCTGTGTAATCCCATTTTGTTTGCTCTTTTTCAGTTATACATAGATAGCGAAATTCGAGTGGGAATAGCGAGACGTCCTGAATAAGTGTATACAGGCCCGGGGACTGGGTCAGATTGCATTGATTTGGGTCCAAAAGACGCAGCCCCGAAACGCTTCGGATTTCAGCAGTTTAGTTGGTTAAAGAAGGGTATTGTATCATCTTTCACATAATAAATGGGATATGCAATTTCCCTTCATTTTACTGTTATTGTATTTATTTGAACCCCTTTTATGATAATACAGGTCAACCCCGCCTCAAATATATATATATATTTTTTGTTTTGTTTGTATTTTGTATTTTTATTAATTAATTATTTTTTTTTTTTTTTTGGGGGGGGGGGGGGGGGGGGGCTTGCAAGTATCAAACATTTTACAGGATTCGTTTCGATTTTGTTTTTTGGAAAACCGTAACATTTGTCGTAATCTACGACAACTGAACAATTATTTCCTTCCAAGGGGTAGAAATTTCAATAACAACTTAACGAGCATATGGATATCACTTTTTATTTGAAGTATCCACAATTCTAGCTAGCACCAGTTTAATATAATCTGATTCGTGTATGGGTATACAACATGTTACAAACATACACCATACACAGCCACTTGACAACGGGTATGGACAGAGCTACCCCTCTCCTACCAAAGCCGCCGTCAGTAGGGGCTCCTACTGACTTGACCTGAGCAATGCTAGATAATGGCATGTAACCGGTATATTCCAGTGTCGTACATGAGGCAAACCAATGACATTTTAATGTCTAAGCGTAACATAGAATGTAATCGAACAAAATGTGATTTGTATACAAATATAACGTCGCATATAGGTTACTGATATCACAGGAAAAGGTTAATGACCATATATTTAGGTGTTACGTATATCATACGTATCACCTATTGATTTCGTTAAGATTTTGTTTTTTCTCATCAATTTTGTTTGTCGCATATCTCAATAACGGCTAAATCAATTATCACCAATCACATTTTAATGTTTAAGCGTATCTCCATAACCATGTTAACATATAATCTAATCGAATTAAATGTGATTTGTATACAAATATAACGTCGCGTGGTGCATGTACTCTCTTTTTAAACCTTTTTATTGGATAAATTATATGATAACCTGTTGCATTTTATTCTAGTGTCTTATTGATTTAAATTGCCAGAAATTCCATGAATTCGTAACATTAAGATCCCATGACGTTTTAAGAAATGTAATTATGTCACTCATTTTGATTTAGCTAACCAAATAACAGCTTTATTATTACTTCATATTATTACTGCGACAAGTCTACGGCAGGCCATCAGTATTCGTTGATAAAATATGAACTCAATATTCGTTTTTTTCACTAGGTAAACAGTGTTTGTTTTCTTTCAAACTTTCACAAATCTTTCAATTGTATTTTACAATGATATTGATATAGGATTGAAGTCTCAAATGTCATGTTGTGCAATATTTGACACTTTACAGGCATCCCTTTAATTGTATGATATCCACTTGGCAAAATATATATAATACAAAAATAAACTTGCTAATACATTTCCAGAGTTTGACGTTCGTTATTTGTTTTTGTTTGGTTGTTTTTACTATCATGGTAAATATATTCACTTATTAAAATCACTGTAGGCCTTTGCAGTGGTAACACAAACAATACATAACTCGGAACTGTCAAAGAATGGAGAACTTTGGATTTTTTTTCAGCATAATTTGCCTTCTTCAAATTTGAGATACGATACATACAAGCGTATTTGCACCAACTCTGCACCACGAGATAATTCTGTTTTGTGCAAACAGACTAAAATATCAAAACGATTTATAGTTCAATATCAGATATATCAAAGTTCGCCATATTTATCACCATGGGTACTGCACGCACGAGGCGTAACGGGGTTTATAGATTGCAGTGGCTGCAACACCCCCTCACCCCGAGAGTAAGATTGTAGGAAGGGTACATACATACAGTAACGGGGTTTCTCTTTAACTATTTTATATTAAGATAACACAGGCTAGAATTACTGTATTCGTTCAAGGCTTTGTCACATACATTCACGGTGCCTCATTGTCACCACGTGGTTTTGCATGATAATGCGTGTATTTGATGATGAAGACGACAACGCCGAGGACGACGATGGTGATGATAACGATGACAAGGATATCAATGATGAAAATGATCATGATGGCTTTCATAATGACGTTGTTGTCATGACGATGACCATCGTTATTATCACGATGATGGTGATGATAATGATGTGATCTTCATTAATGCTTATTCAAATTATATAAATTGTTTGTATAACTAATCTAATGACTCAGTAGTGTAGCACGATCGGTTTGATTTTAATGATAATGGTGTTGATGGAGGGAGAGGGAAAGGGGTCGTGTGCCCATGCCCCCCCCCCCCCCCCTGCGAAATTGAAATGAATCATGTGACATCTGCACGCAACCTGTGGATTGACTCATCGCTCAAAAGAAAATTAAATATTGCTAATGGGCCAATATGATGATAATAAGCAAATAATTACCGTTGGTGAAGGTGATGGGACAAACTATCACTTCCGAGGCGATCGGGATGTAGCTATCTTTCCGAAGCGAAGCTGAGGAAAGATAGCGTATACATTCAGATCGCCGAGGAAGTGATAGTTTGCCATCGCCTGAAACCAAAAGGTGATTACTTGGTTTATATTCCGCATCAATTATTTTGATCACAAACGACCTATAACTAATACTGTACAAAGGGCTAAGTTTGGAATATTGATCAATTGATCGAGTCTTTTATTTTAATTTCGTGAATCCTGCACATGAACAAGATTTATGATTAAAAGTCAAAGACGCTTATACCATTGTCTATTAAACGTAGCCGCGCGCAAACGTTGCACATCAGCGCGCTAACTTTCTGCGCACTAACGCGCGCATGCGTATACTTGCGCGAACAATTGAATATCTACACAGTGCAACGCACTTTTACCGACTATCTAGTGAGTGCAACGCACTTTCACCCAAAATATCTACACAGTGTAACGAACTTTTCTTCTCCCATCAGTGATGGGCGAAACTATATGTTATCACGTGATTAACTTTTGACCAATCGTAGAGCAACATTCTTAGTATGTGGAATATAAAACATGTTATCAGGTAATTCTGGTTATGGTATATCCAGTTTGTTGATTTTACCAAGAAGCATTGATTTCAAGAAATGAGCAAGGAGCCTATTTCAATTAAATTCAATTCAATTCAATTCAATTCAATTCAACATTTATTTCACATCAAAATCAGATACAAATTTGTACAGTTACAACGAAACAGGTAGCACCTATAAGAAGCACGAAGCTTGTCGAGTAAGGGCACCCAGCATGTTATAGTAATTAAGAGATACACTTTCACAATTAAACACAATACAATATTCACATACGTATATGAATATGAAGTAAATACAAATGGCAAGGAATGGAAATAATTTAATACAGAATAAAATGCATACAACATGCAGAACGTTAATTTACACACAAAACAAAAAATCTAACATTACAAAAGAATAATAATTCGCAAAGAAACCTACGAAACAATATATAGATATAACAATGAGCAATACTAATCCAACAGATTAAAACAACAACTAAAACAACACGATGTTTACATATTTACCGACAACACGAAACATGACAAACTGGTACACGTGATTTCAATAAAATCATAATAATGTGATTAAAATGTAATCAAAAGAAAGATTGGCAAGTCATAACAAATGGATTCATATTGAAAGAGTAATGATAGACAAGATGGGTACATATAAATAAGATGCAACACGCACAATACAACATTTCCAAAGCAAGTTATTTGGGGTTGTTCAAGTTTGCCTTTAATATTTTCCTGAAGTTGTTATAACTTAAGTGTTTAATTCCTTCTTCTATGTTATTCCAAATATTAACACCATGATACCTTATATAGTGTTTCTGTGAAAACGCTGTTCTAAATAAATGTTACTGCTATTTGAAATAGCAGTAGGGCAACTCCAGCGTCACGGACATTACAAACAGACAGTATTTTCATGACTTTCCAATGCCACTACTAATTCATACCTCTACCTAATGTCTAACTGTTATTTTGATTACAAAGCAATAGCCTGGTTAAGTATGCAACAACAAGTTTCAGAACATTTATCCAATTGGTTACTGAGTAATTCTGCAAAATGTGCACCGTCACGGACATTACATTTTATGGACATGACTTTTTGCATCCATATACATCTTTGCAAAAATCTGTGAGTTCTGAGACCTAACAAATGTGATTTAGGTATTCAATTATAGACAAGGCAATGATGAATTGAATCCAAGTTGGATTTTGCGAAACGGGCCAGGTATATGTGATCTAGACAACAAAACGTTGCGTCACGGACATTACATTTTTCAGTTTACGGACATTACAGTTTGTCCGGAGGATTTGATTAATTAAAATATATACTTTAGAGCACTCAAAAGACTGAAATTTTAATCTGAAAAGGTACTTTGATTATCAGTCATCAAATTTGGTGCCTTAAATAATAAAAATACCAGAAAATTTGGAAAATATAAGGATTTTCCTGAAATTTGCACAGGGTAGTCCCATGTGTGGAGTTTCATGTATGGTTTCCGTTTATCCAATAACAAAAAACTGAGAGTCACATTCGAAAGAACATACAAATGTAATGACAGAATGAACTTTATTTTATCGAAATTGGTTTAGAAATGGCTGAAATATACATAAACATAACTAGTTGTAATAGGCTATATGTGGGGCCCCACGCTTATTCGATAATTTTGAACCAGCCTAAACAAAAATAAATAGCTTCCTCTTTTCAAAAAGTGACAAAAGAGGTATTTAAATAGTTTTTGTTTATCTCTCTATCTAATCGCTATGTAAACAAAACATCAAATGCACAATATTGTATTCAAAATTGTTGAAACCGATGAGTGTTTAGAAAGCGCCCTCTTGCATTTTAACAGCTCCTTTTGAAATATAACATGATTTGTAATTTGGTATTCCTTTTAAGTTATAAGTATTAGTTTGTAATGTAATGATGTAGGTTTTGGTTACTAAAATTCAGTTTGACCAAAACTGTACTCTCCTTACCAGAACTGAACTATCCCTTAAAAAAATATTTATGATTGAAGTGCTCACATTTTAACAACCTCACTGGATAGTCATAACTAAGTACAAACTCAGTGCATATCACTTTGCACATTTGCTCATCATTCGATCATACAGCATCCATTTGACGTTAACTTTTTGCACAATGTTTTAAGGACTTTCCTAATAATACTAATAATGATTATAATAATGGTGGCTACTAGCGAACGTTCCGTCGTTCGACGCTCGCGGCGCATCACTATTATTAAGCCGGTCATCGGATACAAACTGCGCTCAATACAGCACAGAAAGTGCACATTTTCCACTGTTTGGCGAGCATTCCAGCCAGGCAATCTCGTAGGTGCACACAGTGCTAAGTAACCCTTTCCGGGTACCCATTTATACACCTGGGTCGAGAGCTGCAAATGAGGATAATTTTCTTGCTTTAGGAAATTCGCGATGGGCCTACCTTGGAATCGAACTCGGGACCTCGCGATTGGAGGGCGCGCTCTCTACCAATCTCGCCACACCACGTCCACACTTTCCATTGTATCAACCGATTTCTGCACATGATAACACAGTTACTCAATCCCTTTAATACCGAATGATCCTAAATATGACACAGTGCACGAGGATTAACAATACAGTTTGTGCATTGCAGTAAAGAAGTCAAGGTGTTGAATATCGGGGAGAGTAAAACGTCTAAAAAGCACACATTAATATAAGGTTAATTGGGATCAAGGTAAGTTCAATTAAAAAAATATATCTACCACATGATCCGCCAGAATCATTACAAAAACTGCTAATTAAAATAAAGAAAATGTTATTAGTTAGTAAACAGATCATTTATTAGCGATATGTCAGTGTACATATTAGTTGAAATTTAATCTGGACTGAAACATATAAAAGGCACGAATATAAGGTTTAGAAGTCGCACTATCGAAATATTTGTGGTTAATTTCCGAATTTGAGCTTATGCATTAAGTAAGGTTTTTGCCTGACACTTGATAACTTGTAAAACTGCAGGTGGAATCGCAGAAAGATGATTTAACAACCATGAACATGATGTTTCTAGTATGTTTAGGGCTAAGCCCGACATCACTAAATAGTTAGAAGAGATGTTGTCGACGTCATGCGTACAGGTCATGACAAAATACATCAATACATATAATACATCATGGATAGCTAGTGAGGAGTGCATAATCAATTGCTTAACTTGTTCCATAACATAGGTATATAACTTAGTACTACATGATGTAATGAGGCACTGGCGTTAGTATTGCAAGATAGATTATATCACGTGATACCTTACAAACTTTGCACATATTATTTTGTTTTTAATCGGTCAGGGTTTTAGTTTGCTTCTGTGTATAATAATGTTCCTATAGAGTGCAGCGCCAAACGTCATACTACTCATGCGGACTTCTTTTCACATATATACACAGGTGAAAATGATTTTGTGTCATATTTGTCATATCAAGTAACAAACATTTAATTTTAGATTGATTCAAATTGTTGCTATTTTAATAATAATAGAAATAAATAGAAATTTGACAAATAATAATAATATTGTAAATTAAAAGCACGCATTGACCACAAAAGCGCTCATTTCTTGTCTTGATCTATGCACGAGAAACGATGAGCAATTTCCACAAGGCATGGAGTGTTCTCCTCTCTGTTGATCAATGATGTTCTGGAAACGATTTACTCTCACGTGACTACTACATCACGACCCCACCCCAACCTCTCCCCCACCCCCGCGGCGTTCCTTGGTCCATGAATATTAGGCGGTACCTAAACACAATTGAGAACTTTGGAGTCGACCTTTGTATTTAATTTAGAAATACTGCACAAGTGTTTATACAATGTGTTTATACAATTCTTAAATATACACACTGATTATCATTTTGAATGCGGCTAGATTTCATATTTTAACGAGATAAATATCTGGTTAATTATGTTCATAAATAGTCTATAGCCGTAGACACACCTTGGAGGTCAATATTGCGCACTGGGCTGATACGTTTGCCATTATATATGTGTATATCATCGTCGAACTATTAATATCATATTCAAGTAAACAATTTTTTTTAAAATTATGATGGGATCAAACCTTCCACAAGAATCATAACATCGGAGCCATTAAATGCATACCAGTTTTATGAGCTTGTATAAACAAATAATTATCAGCATGACTATTAGTATATCCCCTAATGTAGTACAAATAAATGTTGTGAAATTTTTTGCTATAATCTTGGAAACAGTTTTTAATTTGGTCTAAATACATTACTGATGAGAAAAAGTGATGTTTCCATTTTTTATTTTTGGTCCCAGGGTCCATTTTGGCGATTTTAAAGATAATTAGCTAATTTGCATATTTGTGAAATAAGGTCAGGGGTCATTTTCTATCTAGGAATAGTGCAATATTGATAAAAACTAGTATTCTAGGGTATTTTGGGGCAAGGATTCCATTTCCGGTGCTCGTTTGTAAGTGCTGTATGGGAAACGCTCTGAAATCCAAGATGGCTGCCCCTAATTTGCATATTTATGAATACTATTGATTTTCAGTGGCTACAGCCCCTAATAAGCAATAATTCTGGATTATTATTTGTCAGTTATGTTCTAAGTATGTATTTAAGATATCAAAGAAGAGTTGTCATCGTAGCAACCTCTAGCAATGCATATTATTTGCATAATTATGAATTATACCTAATTTGCATATTCCCCCAAATCGAGTATATTGGGAACCCGGCAAGTAAAAAAGATAAGTAATACCACTTTTCCAAGGTTTTGGGGGGCAGCAGATCCATTTTTGATACTTATTTACCTGTATCACCATGGCATCCATCTCAAATCCAAGATGACTGCTCCCTAAATTACACATGTTATGATACACGACTATATTATTTTGGTTATATTAGATTGATATTATAATGTTTTGACTTTTAATTATGGGAATGAGCAACTAGAATACTTGAATCACAATGTAGTTGTTTGCTTTCAGTAAACAAATTATATTTTCATAAATTAAATGCCATTAAAGTAGCAAATAGCAATATTTACTTTAAAATGACAAAGGCGGCCATCTTGGATTTATGTGGGTTGCCGAGGTGATACAGGTAAATAGTTATCATAAATGGATTCGTTGCCCCCTAAAACCTTGGAAAAGTGGTATTACTTGTCTTTTTTACTTGCCGGGTTCCCAATATACTCGATTTGGGGGAATATGCAAATTAGGTAAAATACATAATTATGCAAATAATATGCATTGCTAGAGGTTGCCACGATGGCAACTCATCTTTGATGTCTTAAATACATACTTAGAACATAACTGACAAATAATAATCCAGAATTATTGCTTATTAGGGACTGTAGCCACTGAAAATCAATAATATTCATAAATATGCAAATTAGGGGAAGCCATCTTGAATTTCAGAGTGTTTTCCATACAGCACTTACACACGAGCACCGGAAATGGAATCCTTGCCCCAAAATACCATTGAATACTAGTTTTTATCAATATTGTACGATTCCTAGATAGAAAATGACCCCTGACCTTATTTCACAAAAATGCAAATTAGCTAATTATATTTAAAATCGCCAAAATGCACCCTGGGACCAAAAATAAAAAATGGAAACATCACTTTTTCTCATCAGTAATGTATTTAGACCAAATTAAAAACTGTTTCCAAGATTATAGCAAAAAAAATTGCTGCTTTACATAACCTGATAGACTATATGGGGTGTCACTAAACATTTGTAATATAAAGGCTTCAATTGTCTGGGATTCGCGCGCTACATTTAGAGGGATCGAAATAAACGAGATATGGGGAGAGGTTGTGGAACAGGGGAGGTAAAGACTTTTTCGACATTTTGATTGTTAGTAATTTGTTACTTAATTCAAACCCGTAGCAATTAACTTAATGTTATCAATTGTTTTTGAATTCTAATTGGGGGAAGTATTGCATTTTGTCAAAGTGTTCAAACGCCTGAATCATGTGGCATTCGCACGCCCCATAAACAAAAATAATATAATACATTTATAAAGCGCTTAAAGGGGTAGTTTAGTTTTGGTAGAGAGGGCGCTGCACATCACAATTTTTTTGTGAGGTAATGAAAAACTGAGTGTCGAATTTGAGAGAACATGCAATTTTAATGGCAGAATAAACTTTATTTGGTCAAAATCGACCCAGAAACGGCTGAAATATCAATAAATATATCTGATCTTATAATTATTTGGGGCCCAAATAATTAGATGATTTTTTGAAAAAAATAAAAAAATGCTTGCACTTTTTCAAAAATTTTCAAAAGCGTTTTTTGAATAGTTGTTGATGATCTCGCTATATAATCATTATATCAACAAAACATCACATGCATAATTTTGTATGAAAAATCGTTGAAATCAATGCCTTTTAAAAAAGCGCCCTCTTGTGTCTTAATGGCTCTTTTTGGATGATAACAGGCTTTTTACTTAGTCGTTTGTAATTTTGTATACCTTTCGAGCATGGTGGAGTTATAACTATTAGTTTATAATGTTACTGTGCAGGTTTTGGCTACTAAAGTTCAGCCTTACCAAAACTAAACTACCCCTTTAATACAATGTTTCTAAGCGCATTATTCTCACCCCCTGTCTATCTATTCCCTTATCCCACTTTATATAATCATTACACGGGTTATTCACTTATATCGCTAACTAATTTAGTTGTGGGGGGGGGGGGATATTTATCTGACTATTTGTTTATCGTTTGTTTGAGGGTACGTGTGGTCATTTGACAGTTTTGTTTAAATGTTTGACAATTTTGTTAACTGACAATACATCAGCAACTAAATGTATAAACTGCTCAGCATAAGAACTGTTTGAAATTCAATGTTACATGTAATGTAGCATTGTTGTTTTACTTGTAATTAATAATTTGTTGCATTATTACTGCTAAATGTAAAACTTGGCTAGTTTCCATATATATAGTGTGCGGCATGACGTAACCAATTTGTGTGCTGTTTCTAAGGATTGTGCCGTTAATCCCTTATCCAGGGGAGTTCTAACAGTCTCTCCTTTCTGTAACAATCTCTCAAATCAAACGCACACACAAACATAACGCACACATACGCATAATCAATCATAACACACCCACACACACCGATTTTTTTTTTATGCACGTGGAGGTGTGTTTGTACATGGTTGTGTCGATATACGTGTTGGGGATGCGACTGTCTGTGCGTATGTGTGTTAAACACTAGACAGACGCATCCCCAACACGAAAATATCGACACAAGCATGTACAAACACACCTCCACGCGCATAAACCAAATTGTTATGAGGAACACTCAGACCGCCCCCCCCCCCCCCCCCCCCCCCCGTCAGCAACGGCAGTGTGTATTTACATTAAAAGGGATAGTTGAGTTTGGGTATAGAGGGCGCTACACAAAATAATTCTTTTGTGAGATAATGAAAAACTGAGTGTCAAATTTGAAAGAGCATAGAATTGTAATGGCAGAATAAACTTTATTTGATCAAAATCGTTCAGAAACGACTGAAATAACCATAAACATAACCATTTGTAATAAATGTGGGGCCCCACGAGTATTCAATAATTTTGAACCAGCCGTTAAAATTCGTTTTAAAATGCTTCCTCTTTCAAAAAAATTCAAAATAGGTTTTTAGATAGTTGTTGATTATCTCTCTATCTAATCACTATTTCAACAAAACATCACATGCACAAAATAATATTTAAAATGGTATAAACAAATGCGTTTTTTGAAAGCGCCCTCTCTAGTTTAAACAGCTTTTTTGAATGATAACAGGCTTTTTACTTACTCGTTTGTAATTTCGTTATTCCTTTTGGGCATGGTGGAGTTATAACTATGTAATGGGGCAGGTTTTGGTTACTAAAATTCAGGTTGACTAAATCTCTCTACCAGAACTCAACTATCCCTTTAATAGCATGTTTTGTAGTTGTTGCTGTTGTTTTGTTTGGGGCAATAACAATGCAGCTGATCACACTTCTGTATGGCGGGAGGGGGGGGGGGGGGGGGTGATTTCATATACAACATGTAGACCTGTCAAGATATTAAACATCTATTCTGTGTATATTTGTCAGCCACATTCCGGTAAAACAATATAATCTTCAAATTAATACGTGCGGTTTACGGGTACACCATGTGAGATGGGTGGATTGGTAAGTCCTGAAAAGGACTATGGTAGTCCTAGAAAGGACTGTTGGTGTAGTTCTGAAAAGAACTGTGGTATTCTTTCTAGGAGAGTTCTAAAAAGAACTGTTTGTAGTCCTAGAAAGGACTGTTGGTGGTCCTATAAAGGACTGTTGGGATAGTCCTGAAAAAGACTGTTGGTATTCTTTCTAGGAGAGTCCTAAAAAGGACAATTGGTAGTCCTAGAAAGGACTGTTGTTAGTCCTAGAAAGGACTGTTGGGATAGTCCTGAAAAGGACTGTTGGTATTCTTTCTAGGAGAGTCCTAAAAAGGACAATTGGTAGTCCTAGAAAGGACTGTTGATAGTCCTAGAAAGGACTGGTATTGCGAGGAGAGGGTGGAATGGTAGGAGGGACTCGACGTTTCGAATAGGTTGGACTAATCCGTCGTCAGGAGTGGGGATCTGTTGGCGTGCGCGGCTATAAGGGTACTATCCCAACAGTCCTTTATAGGACTACCAACAGTCCTTTCTAGGACTACAAACAGTTCTTTTTAGAACTCTCCTAGAAAGAATACCACAGTTCTTTTCAGAACTACACCAACAGTCCTTTCTAGGACTACCATAGTCCTTTTCAGGACTTACCAATCCACCCATCTCACATGGTGTACCCGGTAAACCGCACGTATTATATACACCACCATGGAAACCGATACTTACAAGCAACATTTAATCTTCAAATTGTGTTAATTAATTGATATGGGTTGATGAGATGCCACCGTCGTTTTGGGGGTCAGCGCTCAGGCGCGGATCTACGGGGGTGGGGGGGGGGGGGGGGGGGGGGCTGCCAAGTGAAAATGTATCAGTGAAAAAAATGACAAAAAATCACTTACGGGGGTTCAAATAGCAAAAAAATTCGACGCTTTTGCGGCTATAAGTGAAAAAAAAGTTTAACAAAAATCACTTACCAGCTTACGGGGGTTCAATATAGCAAAAAAATTCGCCGCTTCGCGGCTCGTGGACGATGCTCCGCATCGTCATTGGGTCAAACCCCCCCTTAGCAAAAAGCTAGATCCGCCCCTGGCGCTATATATTCCCTTATCCCATTTAATATCATCATTACACGGGTTAATAACATATATCTCTAACTAATGTAGTTAAAAGCTAGAGCGCCCAAAAACAAGGTCAAAAGTCGGAGATAAATTGTATAAAGTTTGACACACAATTTTCTTTTGATAACTAGATAAATACCTACAGGTAAATATTATTATCGTCATACTCATAATATAAGAATAACGGGGTAGTTCAGTTATTGGTATAGAGGGTGCAGCTGCACGAAATAACTGTTTGTGTGTGTGATACTTGAAAAACTGTGTGTAAAATCTGAAAGAGCAAACATTTTTAATGGCAAAAAAAACAACACTTTATTTGATACAAAATCCGTCCAGAAATGGCTGAAATGTCAATAACTATATCCGATCTGCATAAATCTGGGCCCCAGATTTATTCGATGAATGTTTTTAAGAAATTAAAAAATGCTTACCCATTTTCAAAAACGTTAAAAAAGAGGTTTTTTAAAAGTTTATGATCTCTCTATTTAATCGTTATTACAACTAAACATCACATGCATAATGTTGTATAAAAAAAGGTGGGAAACCATTATTTTGTTTACAAAACACCCTTTTGTGTTTTAATGGCTCTTTTGTTAATGATAACAGGCTATTGACTTAGTCGTTGGTAATTGGGTTTACCTTGTAAGCATGATTGACTTATAACTATTAATTTGTAATGTTATGGTGCAGGTTTTGGTTACTAAAGCTGAGACTTACCAAAACTGTACTACCCCTTTAAACGTAGATGGTTTCATGACAGACATATATAAGATATGTTA
>JBAMJV010013281.1:0-18521 GCA_037951105.1 Echinarachnius parma
AACTGCTTTCTTATCTTTGTACATGTACTCCTCATACTTGCCAGTCCTCTTCAAGTTCACTATTGATTTTGCTTCATGACCTACAGATAGAAAAATAAATAAAAACAAAATATAATGTATTCATGAACTAAAATATAGGCAAGTAGTAATTAATTAAGATGAACATTTTCTGCATCATATTGCAGAGTAGAATACTTGAATGAGTGTTGGAAAGTTCCCACATGACACAAACAAATGAGATAAAACAATTGTTACAAATATAGTATACCTGTAAACATATTTCAGTCACAAAATTGGTTTTAAGATTCTTGTTGTATCCCTTAGAAGTTTTCACTAAATTAAAATACTACTTTTTGCAAGTGCTTCATCACTAAAGATGTTTTTTTTACATACAAGTTTCTATGGCAACCGACATGGCTAATCATAATGCACCCCTAAAAACACACAAACATAAACATCTCTGGACAGTGTAATTACATTAAATATACACTTGTAAGTTTATGTAATCCATTACAATATATTTGTTTTATATCATTATCAATATATTAGTTTTCACTGTAAATACAATATATATCATTATCATTAATCAGTGTAAACTGTACACAGTGTATTCAGTACAACAAAATACCTTGATATAGGGTATAAATGATAATTAAGATTATAATTACTACAATAATTCAACTTACCAAAGACAGGTCGCTGCTCGTCAAAGTAGAGTCAACTATATTTTCCAATGACTACTTTCCAGGAGAAAGATTTATGAGGAGTTTACACTAAAATACTGCTCGCGCTGAACATCAGATACTGCACATGTTCTTGCATAGAGCATAGATATGAGATGCTGCACACATGGGATGCTGCACATGGTTGAATAACTCACATTACTTTAAAAAAAATGATCATCCATTGTTCTAAAGTGGCCTCTTTTGTCTTACTTTACATATCCTTTCACTCACTTTTGATTAGGGCCAGCTTATAAGTGTCTCTTTCACTTTTGTTATGGTTAGTAACGTTACACTCTGTATCATAGACTGGTTAGTAACGTTACATGGTTAGTAACGTTACAGATTTTGACTGCTTATAATTAATACATCATATAATATTTGTAAAATTTGTTCCTTAATTTTGATAGAGCATTGCCTGAAGAGAAAATTTGAAGTAGGAATATTATAAGCCATTGCATTCTCTCTATAGAAAAATAAATCCATGTTTTGGTTAGTAACGTTACATGGCATACCAATGTTTTTAATTTCACTCACTGTTGGCATAAGCCACTCAGATTCTTAATTTTGCATGATAAATCTATTAGAGCATTGTACTCACTAAATAAATATGATAAGTTTGTAAGGTCTTGTGTATTTTCATGCTCAAATGGCTTAATCAACTTTTTCTTAACTTACATTAGAAATAACACAGGAAAATATAACCAATATAAATTCGCTATTTTAACCCCACTTTTACACAGTCAAAGCAAAATAAATAACCCTTTCCAGTAATTTTGATGTGTCTTTAATCATATACAACCAAAAAATGTAAGAAAAAGACACTTTGAAATTTTGGGGTCATGTCCACCTAATCATAGGAATTGCCCTTATATTTATTAACAAAGGCCTATTACCTTTAAATTAACACTACATTTTTGTAAAAATATAAGTTATGAATATAAATATCAATGTTTTAATCTTGTCCCGTCTGTCACGTTTTGTCCCGTCTGTCACGTTTTTTGTCCCGTCTGTCACGCTCCTTTTTACTATAATTTGTTAATTCAACTAGGTTGTTGCTGTTTCATAATGAGTTTGGCTAAATCTGTCACTTTAGAGACTTATCACAATAGTTGGTGGCATTATCAACTTAAATAACCTGTAAAAACCAACATTTAGGTAATTGGTGGGATTATAAGGTTTTCTACAGTCCATGCATTGGATATCGTGTTGTACTATGTAAAATTAGATTATTTCATAGCTTACCTACCTTAATCAATTTAAATTTTAAAAATAACACTGCTTTTATCTTTTTAGCAACTACTTATTATCAATAAGGGTGTAATTTATTACAGAAAAAACTCCTAAAATGACTGAAATTGTGTATTTTACAGATTGTCCAATTCACCATAGGAATTGTACATGTCCCGTCTGTCAACGTTTTTCCTTGTCCCGTCTGTCACGCTCATATTTTGGATTTTTTTCCTATCTAAGACAAACATGGGGGATTTCCCTAAGTAGTGGCATACAACTGGCCTTAGGCAAGTAATAACCTACAGACATGAGCAGCCTTGTAAGATCATCCAGTAGCAGGGATTTTAAATTATGTGAGGTAGTGAAAAAAGCTTGGTAAAAGTGTGTCCCGTCTGTCACGCTGAGTTCAACGACCCACAGACATCTAGGTCAGAGGTCACACAAAATAAAACTCAATATTTTGAAAGTATGACTGCAATTTAATATCATAAGCATAAAAAACTCCTGTTAATGAAAACATTTGCTACAAATCAATCAAAACTGTGAAAAAAGTCATGAGTGGATGTCCGTCTGTCACGCCTGGAATTGCCCAAATATTACATTATTTTACAATTCTTTGTGTTAATCTTTATATGATAGTTGGTGCATGCACACAAAAGCATTATCTTTAATATAATGGTCGTTTTTAAAATGAGGGTAATAATATATTGAAAACCACAGGTATAGAAATATAAATTCTAAAACTGCTGCAATGTCAATGCAACTATATCCTACTAGAAGCATGTTCTCACTCCTTCCTGCTATGCATGAAGATACTATTCCTCTTCTCATTAAGCCTACCTGACTTTAATTGACATTCCCTTTCTTTTTTTTTTCTCTATCATATAACAGCACTTGCCCCTGTTGCCCAGGGCACGTCAAAATTGATATCAGGCAAATTAAATTTCATAAATGGTCGAGTTAGGTTGCCCAATCGGGCAACTACCATTTCTCTTCAACTAGAAGAGAAAAATGTAATTCCTTACATTTAAATCTCATCTACAAACAAAATATAAATTTGACAAGCACAGCGAGCTACATCTAAAGGACAACTGAATATTCTCTTTTTTTTCACAATTTTTAAATTAATGGGCAAGTAATTTTCTGTTCAGGCAAGTAAAATTTGAAATTCATGATTTCACTTGCCCAAATGGGAAAGTAGAAAAAAAAGTTAGTGGTGGAGGCTTGCATCCTTACAAGTATTAAGCTATTTTTTAAATTTAATTATGAACCCATTGAAGACTATTTGATTTTGCTATAACAGGCGCTCAAAACTAGTACTTTGCCTGCTTGCCCGGGGCAAGTAAAAATTGGTGTCGGGCAAGTAAAATGTAATGAATTGTCTAGTTTGCTTGCCCGATCGGGCAACTGAATAAATTGTTCAGCTACGAGAGAACAATCTAATTTCATACGTGTAAATCTCATTTAGTAGTAAGAGGGCAAGTTAATTTTATATAGGGGCAAGTAAAATGTCACATTTATCATTTCACTTGCCCGAACGGGCCTAGTGCAGACAAAAGTTAGTGCGGAGGCTTGGCTATAACATGCATTCTCCATAGACCATGCACATGCAGCGCGTATGTTGGGGACAATTACTCCTGAACCGGTTTAAATAAGAAATTAAAGATGTCAATACTTTTTTCTATGATGTTAATAGTAACTGACCTTTTGAAGGCTCGCTCACAGTCGTCCCTGCTTCGCATGAAGTAAGCGTCTCTCTCCTCCTCGCTCAGTCTGTTCTTCACCTTGCCCTCGATCTTCTTCTGCTCTTCTTCCGGTGAAGCCAGGCTTCAAACGCCTCCTCGGAGGTCTTCTCTTCCTGTAAATCAAATGAATTAAACAACAAAATTAAAACTCTTTCGAAGCACATGTTAAATCATTTTGGAGGTCGATTCTCCCCAAATGAAATGGAAAAAAAATTCACCCAGGACTCCACACTTACCTTTTTTGTCAGTGGACCGGTTGGGCCAGTGAAATAATTCCTTCCCCCCTTTTCGGTGGTCCAAAAGAAATATTTACTGGCCCGAAATTGTATTTCATGATTTAACTTTTTTCTATTAAAAATATCGCTCTTTTCCCGATCAAAACATGTGATTATAGATGAAGCATGACATGTAAGCAAACAAGATTTTTCTAATTTTGTCAATGTCAGGTTGAAAATCTGCTTGCCCATTTCGGGCTACCAAAATATGACTTTTATACATGTTTACTGGCCCGAAGTAAATTTCACTGGCTCTGGGCCCAGCGGGCCAGTGCGAGTGTTGAGCCCTGGTTAACCCATTCAAAGCTATGATCTGGAAAGAGTGATATTTTGTATAGAAAAAATTTACTCTTGAAATAAAATGTTTGGGCCAGTATAAAGCTATTAAAATCAAAAATATTGCATAAATCTACACATGTATGTAAAATCATTTGTGATGTACATTTCTCCAAGAGAAAATCTATCTCTCATGGTTTAATGTGATACAACGTGGAGAGACTTAGGAAAGGGTGCATAAAACATCTTCCTAACTTGGATAAATAATTAGACATATTAGACAAATTTCCAGTAAGTAGGGTCAATATACAGAGGTTACAACTCAGCTTCGTTTAATTTTCTCCTATCTTTATTTAACCTTATTTTCTAGTTTCCTTCTGAAAATTTCTTGGTTCGGATCTTCTGTTCACACAGACCTTCAACATTTAAACACTTATTAGATAACATTGTCCAAAACTAGCCAAAGTAGGGTCTGTATACAGATCGATGCAAAGACTAACCTTGCGTTCTAGTTCTGTTTTTTTTTTCTGTTCTTCTCTTCTAGTTTCCTTCTGGAAATCTCTTGTTTCCCCTGTTCACACACCAAAGCTTGAACAAGTGACTTATTAAACAAATGTAACATGTATGTATACATACAGAGAGTCGTATACAGCCTAGCTTTCGATCCTAGCAGAATCTTCGTCAGGGCACAAATGACAGTTACTACAGAAAAAACACAGATATATACCAACATAAACACATGTATGGAAGGGGGGCTGGAAAGAGGAAAGGAGGCGGAGACACAAAACAATGAAAGCAACTGTGAGTGGGTGAGTTCCAGGACATGCTTGACCAATCAGGTCAACAGAGGTAACAACTTACCTTTTGCTCAGTTTTCTTTCTCTCCTTGTCTTCTTGTTTTCCTCTGGGCATTCTCCTGCTTCTTCTGTTCGCACCAGGCCTTGAAGACGCCCTCGCACATCTCCTCCTTCTCCCTCTTCTCCTGCTCCTCCCTGTCCTTCTCCTCCTTCAACCTCTGGGCCTTGAGGCGGGCTTGGTCCCGTCGGTGCTGCTTCTGCTCTGGCGTCATCCCGTACCGTGATTTTTGATTCCCCAAATCCTCGTAGCTGGCGCTCATAGCGCTCTTTGCCGGTCGTGCTCCTTGCTTGGTCTTGGCGGACATGGCGCGAGGGGGTAGCCGCCTCTGCTGCGGGCTCCTACTCTCGCCGCCAGTCGCAGTCGAGGGTCTGGCATTCTGAGGAGGCTTGGGCTGCAGCGAGGGCAGCTGCGAGCCATCGTTTTTGGGTTGTTTTTTTAGGGTTACTCCTAAAGACTCACGCTCTTCTGGAGACAGATCCTGCACGCTAACGTAATCAAATTTCCCGCCACGTTCGATGAGAATGTGTTCATCTTCACTCACTTCCTTCAAGCCATTGCTTGAACCCTGACTCTGATCCATGGTCATATCCTGACCTGGACCCTGAGATTTTGAACGTTCGGTGTTCTTGCTTGCCGGTCTCAAGGTTAACCTCTCCACTTCCAAGTCATTTGGATCAGAGTGATCACTGGCATTCTTTGAGTCCATATCATCGTTGCCTGTGCCTGCCGATCCTTCTTCAGTATCTGTGCTAGCCACAGCTTGCTCCTGGTGTACTGGTTGCACCGGGCGTTGTTCAGCAGGCTCACTCTGACTCTCAGAGGACATTGCCGAATCAGTCTCATCAGTCCTGTTTGGGGCCGGGTTAACAGGCGCCCTTGTGATCTGCTCCAGTTCATGACTGGATTCTTTCCCTGCGGGTTGCGAACCCTGGCTACTGTTCTCCATCTCTCTCCATCCCTGTCTCGCAGACGGCCTCCCCCCGTCGGCATCATCTGGAGCCGCTCCTTTAAGTTCCTGACCATTGCCTGTTACTACTGGCCTCCTCAGGACCTGTTTCCTGCGGTGCTGAGTTCTCACTCTGCATGTCGTTCTCTGACCCGTCAAGTTTCCCTGCTTCCTCATCGCTGCAGCGATTTCGTCCTCCGTATACTCTTGAGGCTCCACCGCCATGCTGACGATGTTCTCTGGGGAAGTTGACCTTCTGTTCTTCTTCTCTCGATGGGTCCCTCCTTGGCCAACTCCTCATTGAGCTGCTTAACGCGAGAGGCGATGTCCATAGTCAGGTCGTCGGGAGATGGGAGTCTTCCAACAACTCCTCCCGCAGTTTCCTCAGCTCCTCGTCAATGGCTTGCTGCTCCCTCTGTTTCCTCTGCTCCTCTGCAACAGCTTGCTCCTCTCTCATCTTCTTCAGCTCCTTGTCAACTTCTCGCTGCCGGGCATCGATGTCGCCTTTTTCTTCAGCTGGAGTCTGTTCGATGGAAGAAAAACAAAAAACGCATAGAAACTGAGTTATAAAATACTTGTATACATGTCCTGATCTATTTATGTTATACATACCCTCCAAAACCACTGCATACTGTTTATTACATCATAACAATAATTTTTTAGTATACAAAGTAAATTACTATAAATGAGCAGGTTTCAATGCCAAATGAGCAAGTGACACTTTGCATGAACTTGCCCATTGGTGAATTCAATTATGATATGAACTGCTTTTTGGGTTTAAATTCTCTGTTTTGTTGGGGGTGGGTGGGGGGGGGGGGATTGGATCGATTACCATTTATACTGTAATAATCTGTCTTACTCTGCCATTTATATGTTACAAACATAATGTGGACACTGACAATATGTTTATATTGATAGTTTTTAGAGGAAACATGTTGAATACATACATTGTATTTGTCTGCTGCTTACAACAGATGAATTGAGCAAACCCACTGAACCATTTCACAGTCGCATCCAAAATTGACAATTAGAAAATTTGGAATGCAGATCATAATCATAGCTTCCGTGGTAGCTTTTATCTAATTGATCTGTCTGTGCCCAATAGCTGCCCAATAGCTGCCATGGCAACAGCCAAACAAGATGGTATTAGTGTGTCCTATTGCATTAGCCGATGAGAGATTAGCAAGCTGTTACATGGCTCATTTCATTATGTTGATTATGGCCCCAAACCATAATCATTGGAGTATGAGACAGGGGGCGGGGGCTAAGGGGGCTGTTTTACCCCCCCCCCCCCCCCTACCCCCCCTCTCTCTTAAAGTTTTGAATATGGCAAAAATCACCTCAAATTCAAGCAAAACAATGTCATTCTCTGGCAAAAATTAAAAATAACTTCAGTCATATTTATGTCACATTCGGGTAAATTCATGTCATATATTTGGGCAAACTCATGTGACATGAGTTTGCCCAAGCAAAATCATGTATTTTTCGGGGAAAATATCGTCATTTTTCGGGCAAAACTTTGTCATTTATATGCAGGCAAAATCATGTTGTTTTCTGACTAAACCAATAAAAACATATCATTTTCAGGCATCAAGTAGTGAAGAACTTTTTTTGTTTTCACCTGTAAGGTAAAAAAACGGAAAGGCTAATATTTGGGGAAAAGACCTATAGCCCCCCTGGAAACAAATTCATGTATGCCCATGCATGTAATAATACTGTACTTATACAGCAGAAAATAAATTGGTAGTTCACTATTTTTTCATTATTTGTGTTAGTGTGCAATATATTGCACATTCAAGTTTGTAATTGGATCATAATAGATAGGGTGTCAATCCCACATTCCTGGCTCTTATCCAAGCTGGAAATTTTGTTCTATATTTTTATGAAATTCATACATATACATGTATAACAGCTTGGAAAACACTTCATTCCAAAATGCTGGACTTGATCAGCATCCAATAGATCATCACACACATTTATAAAAATATAAAATATATAAAAACAGATTAATTCTGAAAGGTTTTCAGCATGATTGGTGACAAAAATTGTATAAATGTGTGTGATAGCCTATTGGATGCTAATTAAGTCGAGCATTTTTTTTAATGAGTGTTTTCCAAGCTGTTACCATTTACAAGTTTCGCTTTACTGCAATGTTGCTAATAAAGCACCACAAATAACATTTAAAGGGTTTTTTAATATTCTTCATTCTTGAATGGAGTTCTGTTTTAAATTAAGATATATTTATGAATATGAAAAAGCTTCTATTTCAATTACAATATCATATTTTATCAGAACATCTAAAAGTTTTGTAGGTAAATACACATTAATTACTCTAACAAAATGTTCAGAATGTATGTCCTTTTCCTAAAACTAATAGTCATGAAAAATTAAATCATAATTTTGGCAAGGATTTAATGATGCACAAAATGTTTTCACTTACAGCAGAAAGCTATATATCTAGCAAAAACATAATTTATTTCATTATCAAAGGGAAGATATTCAAATGATGTGGGCAACACTGCAGAAATATTCAACAATGCAATGCTCAAGATTAATCCTTTTTTTTTTGGGGGGGGGGGGGCCCAGTCAGGCAAGTAAAATCAAATCTTAGTGGAACAAAAACCTAAATCTGCTGGCCCAAAACAAAACAAATTTGGAAAAGTCTGTCATATTTGGTTACCCAAAGCTATATTTATGTGACCCAGAGCCAGTGGGGTATATAAGCTTATTTTGACCCCAGATAAAAATCTCACTAATTCGTTCAAATAGATGCTCTTATATTGCCCTATGTAGGACAATACTAGACAACTCAACTATTTACCTAGAGTGGACTCTCACTGGGTTATGTAAACACTGCATGGCAAACAAACTCTTTTTAAACGATTTGAAGTCTATTTGCAGGTGGGGCAATACAGACTGGGAATCAATGGCCTCATGTCTCTGTTTATTTATCTCTTAACTACATATAAGAAGGATATATTCATTCATTCTTATTTTCTCTTTGCAGAATAGTTAATTGCTAAGCAACTGGCAGCCAGGGTTACTGTATTATTTTTAAAATCTATAATCTTGCAAAAGATTCTGTAATATGAAAACAATGAAATTAATCACCAAGTAAAATATTGTTTTAAACAGGCCTGTATTTATTCTTATCCCATAGGCTCATTTCATCTGTCAGTGCATCAAATGAACCAGATTATTACATTCATAAAGTCAAGGTTTGGAGATATACAGTTAGAAATACAAATTATTGCAATGCATTAAACTACCACTAAATATCGCAGCCTGAGTTTGCTCCAACATGCATAAATAGCAATCTATTTTCAGTCAAAAAAATATAATTGTATAAAAAATGCTCAGTAATGAAGCCCCCAGGGTATTTTCCACTGTATTGAGTTAAATATCAAAGACACAAGAAAGGGCAATTGTATTTCATTATATATAGTATGCATGTAAGCACTTGCGTGCAGTGCTTTAACTTATTAGCACTGGCTGAAATGCTCCCCAGGGAGTGGAGAGAGTGCATGTTAATTAAGTTCTGGATTGATCTTGGGTGTGTTTCCTCTGATTAAGGAAATAATATATGCAGGGCCTTTTGCAGAAGAATTAAGATTTCTATGTTATATTTTTTTTTAAACCTATTGCTATATCAGACATTCATTTTGTTACATGACTGACAGTCCATTTTTTGTACTTTTCTAGACTAGGTCTTGAAAAAATGTACGATAAAAACTTAATTTTGTTCTTAAAAATAAAGTAATAGAAAGTTGCATCAACAAGTTATTCTGAAGTGTTTTAGTTTAGCATACTTTTGTGTTTTGAGCAAAGTTCATAGAAAATGTACAGTCCTGAGACCCGAGTAAAAATGTGTAACGTAGTTGACGCTCATTAAAGGGACAGTCCCTCTTTTACAAAACGTCTGAACAGTTTCCAGTTGAAGGATGGGGATGAATGAAACACACACAAACAAAATCAGATCGAACAGCCCTATAATTTGGATTAATGAAAAACAAATGCGTCCCTCCATCAGACTATATATCGGTCAATAAAAGAGTTTATAATATTACAACTATATTGTACAAGTTTATTCTTGTAAAGGTATTGTGAAGCCGACATTTGTAAAGGTATGTCACAGAAAAAAATCTCAAAAATTATGAATATGTAATTACATGTAGTCAGTTTTCAGTAGCGAGGTTTGGTTATTTTGCCTAGTGTGCGGTCACGCTATTCTTATTTGTGCCTGAGTCACGTAGCTAGCGCTATAGCTAGCGGTCACGGAGGGGTCACGCATAGCATTGTGTTACTTCGTGGAATCCGTGTACGAACTTCCTCACTGGGTGAATATACCAACCAAAAAAATACACGGGGGCGACGGGCGATTCGCCCCCGAAACCTTTGAAATCGCCCCTGTGAGCCAAGGCACGGGGGCGAAAAAAAGAAGAAAAAAAAGCCCCGGAAAGGACCAGAAACGTACCAAACATGGCATATAATGCACAATTAAAATTGGACGACGGTTTATTAGTTTTAGGTCTATAACTCCACGAAAAAGAGATTTCAAGCCCTAATTTGTTCAGGCATGCTATTAAATGACATTTTCTTTCAGATAAGACAATAACCTCGCAACTTTTAAAATTTGGCTTGCAAAAGAGGGAATGTCCCTTTAAAACCTCTAAAAAATAACAAAGAGTTGAGTCCTATCTATCCAGTACATAAATGTGTTTGCACTAGTGATGTGTCATGAGAAAGAAATTCAAGTGACAGCTTCTTCTCTTAAAAGAGAGAGAGTGCGAATCATGCTGTGATTTTGTAAGGGGCCATCTACAAAGTATGTACGCAATTTTTTGTCCGAAATTGACCCTCCTCCCCCTGTATTACACTTTTTTTGCATGTGGTTGAATACAGCGTACGCATCAGCGTGAACCCCCCCCCCCCCCCACCCCCCCCCCCCCCCGGCCACCCCCTTTTGTGCGTACATACTTTGTAGATGGCCCCTAAGAAATGTAACGTGACTGACGTGGAATAGCCCTGAGGAGGCCCCCCTTGGTTAACAAAACTTATTAGATCATTGATCACTAACCTGTTCTTCTTTGCCCACATCCTCAAGCTCCTTGTCAATCAGGCGCTCAAGTTCCTCCTCCGTTTGGGGCTCCCCGGGGAGGGGCTCTCCATTGAGGGGCTCCCCGTTGAGGGGCGTATCCCCTTCTGTCTCACTCATGGTTCTCCTCGTTGTTTACTCACTTTGATGTGCAGAGCATCTGTCTTTCAATAGGTAAAGAATTCCCTGTAAATGGATATATACTCCGCAAAAAAAGAAACTGGACACTTGTATAAGTTGAAATATTTCATATTAATGTACGATAAAGTGTAGATTATCATATATCAAATTAAAGGGAATTTAGTCCTCTGCATGCAGGGTATAAATTAAAGGTGTAATCGTTCATGCATGAGATGCCATGGTTAATTAACCATAGCAAGGTCTGTTTTCAGAAATAGCAAATACAATGGAGGACCACACTATTCGACTGAAATGATCAGGATGATAGTGAGCGTTTCACTTAAAACAAGATGTGCGGGGCAAGTAAATTATGACATTATTTAACTTTATTGTTATGAACAAACTCTGAAAATACAAATTTTTCAATAAAACAGGGCCAGGTTATGAGAGCATCATCATACTGGTCTGTAATAGAGGCATGAAGCTTGTCTGTTTAAGTGTGTCCCCTGCAATTTTAACCATAGTTAGCTAGAGAAATGTCAAGTTAAAGACTGTCCAACTGTTTGACAAATGGTGACATCAGGTTTTGAAGATCTTTGGACTACGGTAGAATTCTTGAGAAGAATTTATACCATTTTTCATACTGAAATAAGAGCACAAACTGTGGTTTCGACTAATAAACCTTTGCCATGGAATTCCCCATTTTGTTACTTTTGGATGAAAATAAAACCTATAACGTTCACAATTTGTCTTCATTTATACTTTTTATTGAGATGAAGATAGACAAGGTCACATTTGTATTGAAAAATTATGCCATGTCAGTAATTTAGCGTTTTAGATTATGCTTATCAACATTTATATGGTTGAGTGGATGTTCCAGTTTTGCTATTTTTGAAACAGACCTTGCTGTGGTTAATTGACCGTGACAAGTCATGCATGAATGATTTCATCTGGATTTCATGCCAGTATTGAAGAGGGTCGTTTTATCTTTAATTTGATATACAATACCATATATTTTATCGTAAATGAATATGAAATATTTGGTCTTATACAAGTGTCCAGTTTCTTTTTTTGCGGAGTATATATATGAAATAAAAGTAGAATGAAAGGGCTCAAACTATGTGGGTTTTTTTGTTTTGTTTAAACATCATAGTTTACTCAAATGGCAAGTAGAAACACAATGTTTAGCCACCAAAGAATAAGGCCAAATTAAAGAAAAAACATGTTTAGCGTCCTGCTCTTTTGAAAAAAGGAAGGAGGAGGCCCTTTTTTTTTTTTTTTTTTTTTTTTTAAATGGCCGACTTTTTTCAAAATGGCCGACTTTTTTCAAAATGGCCGACTGACCCATTTATCCAAAATAACGAATGAGTCTATATTAAAAGTACGATCTTTTTCAAAATCATTTTTTCCCCCAAAAAAATCACGAAATTTACATTTTTTTTTTTTTTTTTTTTTTTTTTTTTTTTCACAAAAAAAAAAGAAAAAAGAAAAAGCAGGCGGCCTCCAAAAAGGAAGCGGGCGGGGACGCTAAACATGTTTCTTTTTTTATTTGGCCTAAGGAAATCCAATATTGGAAGTCTGCCTGCTGTGTCATTTATGGCCACCTGAATTGAAAGAGCTTTTTAACCCATCAAGGACGAGAGCTATTTTAAGGCAAAATTGATCATTGTTTTCCTCTACAAATTGGCAACTCCTAAATTTTGTTGACCGATCAATGACATAAAAATAGGTGGAAAATATTTAGTAATGACCATTTAAGACAAATATGAAGTGACTTTGCCGCAAAGTTGCCAATTTGAATACCAATATCTGTTTTTAAAATATCACAATGTGTTGCCAATTTAAGGATTTTTCTAAATTATAGTGATTTACGCAATAATAAAAATCATTAAAAAATAACTAAAGCAGGTAGAGTAACAAAATAGGGCTCTAAATATAGAGGAATTTATGCTCTTTCTTCCTGTACACTTCACATAACTAGTCTTCTTCTTGTTTAAGTGTAGGACTACCAAACCACAAATATGTGGGCCTTAGGCACTGATGGGGGGAGTGCTCCACTATTCACTGCACTGCCACTTGCGAAAAAAAAGTCATTTGAAACTCTTCTAGAAGAATCTAGACGTGAGATGAAGTAGACTGTGGATGTCATGAAATCAGCGAATTTGAAGGTGGATGAGAGTGCACGTATATTTTGAGAATCAAATGTAAATACATGTAAGTAGTTCAGAAGAAAATTTGTATGAGACATGTAACATTTATCATTCGGACATTTGTTTACACAAATGTGACCAGCTATAGCAAAACCCGACACTTGTCATGTTTTGAAGAAATGGGCATTTTAAGTTCACACAAAAGACCTATGATTGTAAATTTGAAACAATCATATCTTTGCCAATTATATTAGTTAGAACAAAGCATCAAATGAAAGCTTGTGATGAGGCTTCTGTAATGGTATGAAAATCTACATTTAGATTTTTACCGACAAGTGCCGGGTTTTGCGATAGCCGGTCACAAATGTTACACATTCTGATAGTGATACAGTGATACAGACCATTTTTTGCCGACTAAAAGCATAAAACTAATTGGTACCAGAAACAGAATTAATTACCTTGATTTTGCCATTGAGAATATTGGAGCTTTAAATGTATCTTTTTAATCCGTAGTCAATTCGTTTAGGATCCATGGGCAAAAAAGTAGGCAATATCTGCACTTTTTTAGCACCAGCTGTGTGATAGTAAAAGTAGTCCTGAGCCCCGTTGCAGAAAGAGATCTTACAATCGATTGTAAGTTACAATTAATTGCAAGTCAGATCATGTGTTCTAGATGCGCAAATCTGATTGGTTGAAACGCGTACATTTTCTGACTTACAATCAATTGTAACTTACAATCGATTGTATCTCTTTCTGCAACGGGGTCCAGGAAAATGTTGTAGCCTTATTAAATTAATTGCTGATTTACACTGTATTCCCAGGCTACAGCGTTAGCCCACTACCGCACACTAGCAATCGCGTGCACAATACAGAGTACATGGGCAATTAACGCTACAAAATTGGCGCTAATATATTTTATAATGCAGTTTCGTACCCGTTATTTTGCTTTTATTTGCATCACTTCAAACTCAACTAAATTGGTTCGTATTACTCACTACACTTTTACCTTATCCCTTGATGTGGTCTGTTGTAATATATTAGTCAAAATTTAAGTCATTTTTGACAGCTTTAATCAATGGTTTTGGATGCGTCACCGCAGTTCCGTAACATTCGCACTTGGCGGTCGCTAAAATCAAAGTACAAGTTAACGGGACTTCACCAGCAGCTATGCCACTAGCTATTGCCTGGTGACTTGCGAGTGGAGAGAGTGCCGTACTCCTGCGGTGCACGCAAGCGCCGTACTGGTTACATCCGTAGCTCGAGTGAATGTATAGTGGCTCTGAATCTGAAACTAAAAAAGAACAATCATATTCATATGGCCACCCACTTGATCAATTGATTACGTTTCAGATTTAGAGCCACCATACATCCGGACGTAACCGGTACGGCGCGTGTAAGCACCACAGGAGTACGGTACTTTCTCCACTCGCAAGTCACCACTACTCCGAGGCTAGCTAGCGGCATAGCCATAGCTGCTGGAAAAGTCCCGCTATCTTCAATTTTAGCAACTGCGAAGTGTGAATTTTACAAGGCCGCGACGCAGCCAAACCCGTCAATTAAAGAAATTAAAAAAAGTTCAAATTTTTCTCAGAAATATTACAACAGACCATCGAGGGATGAGGAAAAATTGCAGCAAGTGATACGAACCAATCGAGCTCAGTAGCCGAGTTTTAAACAGTAAATTTGAAGTGATGCAAATTAATAATAAAACAAAAAAAGGGGTACGAAACTGCATTAGCGTGGAAAAATCATTGAGAATATTAAAGTTTATAATCACACTCACACTCGGATACAGACACTGCACCGACACTTGTAATTTTTTTGCTTACTTTTTTATTATAAAAAAATTTTAACTTTTAAAAAATTAAAAGTTTTATTTTTAATTACAGTTTAACTTTTAGTTTTTAATTACAGTTTAACTTTAAATTAGTTTAAATTCTGTTTAAATTCTAGAAGACTATCCAAGTTATATATTATAGTGCTGTTGATGAGTCCCGGGTAGCCGGGTCCCACAGAAAAATGTTGAGTCCCGGCCGCAAAAATCGATACTCGATTTCCCGAAAAAAAGCAAGTCCCCTCATTGGGACATTGACATTGAGCGCAAGAGAATATCATGTTCATTCAAGAATCAAGTGACATAAATGCGCTCAATTTTTGTCACTTGAATGAACATGTTTACCCGCTGGCGTGACATGCCGATCGTGTAATCAACAAATGGGTAAATTTCGGGTACCCGGGACTCGCCCGAAAAATTATTGCGAGTCCCGGGTAAAATACTCCCGAAATCAACAACACTACCGAGTTACCATTTACACTTTAGTCTTTAGACTTTACCGCCACAGCTCTGGCAGCCTCTGCGCACTTGTTCCTTCATGCACGTACAACCAAACACTAACACACACAAAACCCTATCTATAAAGCCACTGCGTGTGACGCTTATTTTGGCACGCTGAACAAGCAGGAGGAAAGTGGTAAAAATGTGACGAAAATTGCTGATTATTGTCGTTTTTAGTGCTTAAATTTCATTCTTCATAGGAATTATATTGACTAAACATCGGGGGGAAACCCCCGATCTAAATTTCTAGACAAAAGAACATCAGAAACATACAGAAACTAGTGCTGTAACCGATCATCGGATCGGCATGCCGATCACGATCCGATCATACATGATCGGACCGTTTTTGCCGATTTCCGATCATGCAGAAAAAATCGGAAGATCGGATCGGCAAAAAAAAAAAAAAAAAAAAAAAAAAAAAAATCCGTTTTTTTTTCTTTGGAAAATGATCCCCAAAAACATATTTTGGGAATATAAATGAATACCAGAGCAACATATATCCATATTAATAAATCCAAGGTAATCTTGTATGGGTATGCTTTCATTTAAAACTGATTACCTCTCCTTTTACAAAATTATTCGCGCCGATTTTGAGCTTAGTCCCATGTGTTTCTGAAAGGTTACGCCAAATTAATCACCTGGGACTAAGGCAAGCTCAAAATCGGCGTGAGTAATTTTGTAAAACTAAAAGAAGAGGTAATCAGTTTGAAATGAAAGCATACCCGTACAAGATTACCTTGGGCTTATTAATATGGATATATGTTGCTTTGGTATTCATTTATATTCCCAAATTGTGTTTTTTGGGGGATCATTTTCCAAAGAAAAAAAAACGATATTTTTTTTTTTTTTTTTTTTTTTTTTTAATTTATTTTTTAATTTTTTATAGCCGATCATCCGATCCCGATCATCGATCCGATTTCGAAGATCGATAAAATTTTGCCGATCCGATCAAACGATCCGATCATCAAGGTCAGTTACAGCACTAACAGAAACTAAGTGAAAAAATCCGAGTGAAGACGTGGCGGTAAAGTGTAATTATTTGTAGTGTACAATGATGACGGAACTGATTAAATTAAACTATTTTATTCAGGAACAAATAATAATTTATCAATAAGCAACACTGAGTGTTAACTGTGATCAGCGCCGTCCGTAGGACGGCGCTGTGAAGACGAAACGTTAAAAAATTTGTAGGAAATTTGCCGACGGGTGGTTTCAAGAGCTTTCCATCTATTATTATTATTTTTTTTTTAGTTCTAGACATTAATTAAACATTCAACCTACCTTGCTTGCTATTTAAATTGTTGCAAAAGAATGATAACTTAGCTCAAATTGATGATGATGATGATGATGACTATTATTTCCTTCGTCTTTGTTCGCTGCATGCAATGTCAGGTGACCGAAAACTCGTCGGCAATGCATAGCGCATGCGCGGGGCGATCGGTTGATCGGTACGTACTACAGGGGGTGCATTGCCGACAAGTTTTTGATCACCTGATATTGCTTGCAGCGAACAAATTCGGATACCATTTTCGTCACTTCTGTAATCTTGCCAGTTTTATAGTAAATTTCAGGATAAATCAAACGAATGGAGCATCAGACGTTTTGCAATTTGGATCATTGATGTCCATGCATAACATAATTCGTAAGTATGAACCGAGATATGTTATTTAAAGTATGATATATATATTTTTTTTATAAGTGTGTTTGCCGTTAAAGCCTATCAAGTGTTACCATCACGGTATACACACCTCAGTATGCCAGGCGCCGTACTACGTACGGCGCCTGGTTAGGTTACACTGAGTGTGTGTGTGTCTGTGACACATTATTTATGGGAACAAAAAAGGGAGTTACCCATCCGCATGCAGCATGCAGATGAAAATTCGTCAACTCCACAATCACATTCACAAAGATAGCTAGTTTTTGGAGTAAAATATGATAAAAAGCTAACTTACCTGTGTCTAAATTTCAATAAATGTTTAAGATCCTCTTCCCCTTCTAATCCCTAATCATCGCGCCATCATCACCAATCGTTTAGGCAGAAAACATAGCACTGATTTCATTCGTACAATCACAATACACACGTAAATTCGCTATGCGAATATGGTTTCCATGCGAAATGTGTACATTGTTTATGGAGCAACCACATCACGTACGTTGCATTGCAGCTAGGTAGCTGCATGTCGACGTCTGTCCAGCGTACATGCACTGCATGCGCTCATAATCGGAGCGAAATCGTACAATTTGGGTCTGTGAGTAGGCTAGTTTTAAAGTACCTTATTACTCATTCGTGGATGCTACTTTCAAGTTTTTGTATAAAAGAAATAGTAAAATGCTTAGTTTTGTGGTTTTCAGAATTTTCATAACTATTATCAATACATGTTGATTTTCATGTAGGCCCCTAAACCTTTAGTTAATGAATTTTAGCTTAATACTTCAAAAAAAATTAGTTTGGGGTCTGTAATGCGAGAATAGCAGGGGACCAAAATTGATCGGACAACATTATGAAGAGGGCGCTATGTCAAAATAATTATCATGGAAATGATTAGATAAAAACATTGAGCTTTATAAATATAAAAATTAGGAAAACTTCCTTATAATTACAGCTCTATGGATAACAATCATCTATATATTTACCAAAATGTACTGAGATCAGATTACAATTAGCTATATTTGTGAACAATATGGGGACAAGATTATTTAGGTTAAATTCATGTCCATTGTAGTATTCCCAAGAAGGTATAAGAAACACCTTCTTGCACTGGTGGG
>JBAMJV010013282.1:0-12500 GCA_037951105.1 Echinarachnius parma
ATGACTGGCTATGCCAAAGGGTATCATTGTCAGCTATACGGCGCCATCGTCGCTTTCCTAGAATAAAGGGTGGTTTTCAGCGCTCATCGAAACAAAAAATTAATTACAAAAAGGGTACATTTTTAGGTGCATAGTATGGCGCCATTAAAGGGACTTTTAACATTGTCCTAATCCAATTGAAATTCTAGCCGTTCCCTTATACCTTGTTGTATTCTTATTAGCAAAAAAGCATGGGACATGTTTCGGTTTTTCAATTTTCCCTTTCGTTAAAAAGATATTTACCATTGAAGTTTTAAGATGTCAAATTATCCAACGGATCGTCAGAACCGTGTACATGTACAAAGTGAGTGCAATGAGTTGGTGAATGTCACTTTTCATTTTTACTTTGCTCATTACGCGGCCATATAAAGTCCATTTAACTTGAAATGTTCACATAATACGTAATGTACATATCAGATCAACCACTCATCATTTTTTGCAAAGTTACTAGATCCCTTCAAGTTTTCAAAGCATTACATGATTTAGGGTTGTAAACTTACAATGGTGCAATACGCCATTTATTGCCCACTCTAGGGATTTATGGACATGGGTGGGTAACAAGTTTGCAGAGAGTGACCACACGTCCGGTCCCCCCCCCCCCCCCCCCCGGATATTGATCTGCAGTAAGTTGTTCTGATACCATGTTTGTTTAATTGATACCACATTTATAATCTACATAACTTGGACTACGTACGGTTTCCGTTTAGATATGAATCCATGTTATTCTATTAAAACGCACACTTTACCATAACTCCAACCCACATCGTTAGGGATGACCCATGTGCGTACTGAGGTGAATACATTCATATCGCCATGGACGAACTTGGTTAAGATAGAAAAAATACATTATTGATCAATTTAATAGTGGCATAGTCTGGTCCGACTGAGTGTTGGAGGGAGTGGGGGACACGTGAATTGCTGTGGACGCACTATTCATTTATTTGTTATTTTATTTTAATCATATTAATATTTCATATTAATCATTATGAAGGATAGCAACTTTCGTAACAGTTTCCGGAAATCATTACAAAATATCTTATAATAAACACGCCCTGCAAATAATGGAAATACATTTTTATGATATAAGCACTACTTGCAGAAAAAATCTTAAAATGGTCCGCATTAAAAAAAACCGGAATAGACCGCTTCTGTAATGTATGCAAATAATATGCGTATGACGTAATACTCTCCGTTGGCAAGCTTAAAAATAGTAACTAGGTCCGGCAAGCTAAGTTTGCCGGAGCTTGCCGGACATAGTTACTATTGTTAAGCTTGCCAACGGGGAGTCTGACGTCATACGCATAATATTTGCATACATTACAGAAGCGGTCTATTACTTGGCTAGGTAGTTGAGCAGCACTTAAGACCCCCATTTCAGAGTTCCGTTAGGCACACCCCCGTCAACAAATAATTCAAGTGCCCCCCGGGCTGTGTCCTCGAATGCCATACACAGTTAGTAATCCGCACTTTGGCCTAGTCATTTATTCAAGACACAATCATTTATTCACTAATCATCCCCCCAACAAAAATAATAATAATAATAATAATAATAATAATAATAATAATAATAATAATAATAATAATAATAATAATAATTAAAACAAATAAATAAATAAAACAAAATAGTAATAATAATAATATTAATAATAATAATAAAAAAATAAAGAAAAAAAAATTTAAAAAAAAAATTAATAAATAAATAATAAATAATCAAATTATAAAAAAATCAAATAACAGTAAAATAAATCAGTCGTGAATAGCAATAATATATTTGATTGCAATTAAAATTATATTTATTTACTGCAGGAACGATAATCGAAATCAATGTTACTTCTAAGAAACCACAAAGGATAAAAAAAAATGAAGTAAATATATACACGGGGAAATGAAGGGATAAACCGACGAAAAACAGAAGGAACCAAATTAAAAAATGGACGACAAATTAAAATTATGAGATTGAAGCTGAGGTTATGAAAAACTGAGTGTACAATTTGAAAGAGCATATAGGAGAGGGCAGAGTAAACTTTATTTTATCAAAATAAATATTTATTTCTTATAATTGACTTGCCATTATTTGAAAAGAAGAAAACATGTATTTTCAATAATAAAGAGTATTTTTAATAACTTTTGTACCATATAAAGAGAGCAAGATAATATTCTTCTTCTTCTTAGAAAGTACAGTCCACCATCTGGTGTATATTTGTACTGTTCGGCGGTTGGTGTAGTGTATGTACAGTGCCAAATCAAAATGTCTACAATGTTCTATGTGCAGCTAAAAATGGTGTTCCCCTTCTAACGGAGCTGGACGGTTTTTACCTGCTGCTTGAAAGTAGTAGCAGAGGCAGAGTTGACCAGGTCAGAGGGGAGTGAGTTCCAAAGCCTTAAAGCATCTGGGTAGAACGACTTCTGGTATACAAGTGTCCTTCCAAATGGTATGCGGTACTGCTGATCATGTCCCCGATGTTACAAAAGTGCGGGTAGAAGGTGGGTCTGGAGGGAGTCAATGGGGGTATTGACAATCCGGTACATCAGTATCACCTTGATTTGTGCTCTACGCTCCTGCAAAGGCTATGCTGAGTGCCGATTACAACGCTGGTTTACATGGGCGTTAAGGGGGGAACAGTTGATTTGATGTACTTAGTAAATGATTTGCTAACATTTGATTTTATATCAATGCGTTTTAATGATTGCTTCAAATGTTCATACAATGTGATCACACAAGACATTTAAAATGACGCATGTAAATTGTAAATGTAAACTTGGGAATACTACAGTGGCATATGGCATAACCGGGGGGGGGGGGGAAGCCCCCCTTCAGACCATTGGTTATGGACCCCCTGCCCCCCGGTGAAAAAAGGGCTGTTATGGGGGGTTTAAACGCCACCCCCCCCCCCCCCCCCCCCGTAAGCGGTCTCGAGGTCTATACCATCATAACCAAAGTGGTTTCGGTCTTGGTCTTGACATTTTTGACGGATCTTAGGGTTACACACACACTTAGGGTTACAACGCACCCCCTCCCCCCTCGAAAAATTCTTCATCAACACCCCCGCCCCCTTCGAACAAATTTCACCGACACCCTCCTCGAAAATTTCCCCCCCCCCCCACCCCCTTGAGAAAATCCTGGGTACGCCACTGATAATTGGTATTATAAGTACAGAGATGTCATTATATAGCTGTACGGTCTGGGATACGTACTCACAAAGAACTGTGGGAAAACCCAAAGCTATATTTAGATGCTTATTGTGATCGTCCTATTTGCGTTTGACGCTCTACCATATTTGCCACATGCCCGCATGATGAAGTACATGGTTGCGTGACATTCCCTTTACTGCACATCCATATTCATACACTATAGTTATCGGTATCACGTTATGACCGTACCATCGTTGGAGATTTACGCCCCTATTAATGATACAATGTACATGCAATTGTTGCTACCCGCCATGCAGAGGCTGTTACCGCCGAAAATTACACCGTGCATGATCAAAAAATACTTGTAGCTTGCATTCATCGGAATCAAATTGTGACATTCTGCAAAAGAGACCGATTCGAATTATCTTTTCAACGGTTCCGTTTGCGTCGATCGGCTGTAAATTGAAATGGCTGCACGAAGAGAAGAAGCTCCGTGCTCTCCCGAGGGTCTGATCTGCCCGCTATGTCTGGATATCTTTGAAGAGGCAACTCTCCTGACATGTGGACACACCTTCTGCAGGAAGTGTCTTAAGAGGTATGACGCGTCCCACCTGGACAGAGACCACATGGTGTGTCCCCTCTGCAGGAGTGACACAAAGCTCCAGGAGAATCGAGTCGAGGGACTTCCCGCCAACGTGACGGTCAATGGGCTCGTGGATGATTACCATGGCAACACAGGAGGACTATATGCTTCCCTGGAGGATACGCCGAACTGCACTGCATGCAAAGTCCGAGAAGACGCGGTTTCATATTGCACAGAATGTAGACATTATATGTGTACAAATTGTCATAATGGACACCAACAATTGACATCATTTTTTGACAACCACAATATTGTGTCTGTGGTTGAGGTCAGCAGCGGTAATTCAACATTAACCAGCACCCAGAGAGGTGCCAGGTACATAAACAAGAAACAAAGGACATGTTTTGCGAAAAATGCAAAGTATACATCTGCTTCAAATGCGTCATCGTGGCGCATCGAGACCATCAGATCAAGAACCATAACGACTTCGAGAGGGAGTTGCAGATGAAGGTAGGAAGTTTAGTCGAACGATGCAAAGCAAGAAAAAAAGAACTAGAGAAGAACATTCAGAACACAGAAGCGCGTCGTCAGGAGGTTCAAGAGGCAGTTCAGAAGCTTGAAACAGATGTCAGAGACACCTACGAGAGGAAGGCAAGGCAGCTGAAAGAGAACGAGCAGTTGCTACTTGAGGAGCTCCAGTCGCTGAAGAAGGGTTTCGATGATGACCTTGATGGCTTGAAGGCGAAAGACCGTCAGAGAATCAAGAGCATTGTCAGCTCGGTGTCACTGGTCGCTAACGATAGACTTGGGTGTCTCGAGGCTGACAGCTTGGCGGCGCACTGTCTTCTCTGTGATGAACTCGAACAGATCCTGAAGGAGGTCAAAGATGACGTGTCTGCAGGAGTCATTTCCAGGACTGCTCAAAAGAAAAGATTCAAAACTGCTGATGGATCTCTTCTTCAGTTAGGGAAAATCGCTGAACCTTCAACGAGAGTAAGTAGGACAGTCGACCTACGAGGTGGTATTTATGGAATGACAGCAGCATCTCAGGACACTGTGTTCATTGGTTACAGTAATATTATGAAAGGTGCAGACAAAGTGGATACAAAGGGAAACGCGTCACGACACTTCCCACAGGATGGATGCTACAATGACCTTGCCCATCAGACTCAGACTGGGAACACAGTGGCATGTCGGACTTTTGCCGAACTACGGATCTATTCACCAGACGGTTCGTACACGCATACAAAGAAGATAACTAATAATGGCACTTATTGCATCCCGATTATTTCTTCAAACAGCAACGATGAAATTATAATTGCTAACAGAAAAGACTGCATCATGATCTACGACCCTAGCATAAGTACCCAGCTGTGTAGTATTACGACCAGGGACGAACAACACCAGGCCTTTGAAACCAGGTCAGGATCCATCATTGCCAGCACGTGTAATCAAACCAACCCCGGCAAGATAACGGCCTATGACAGGAGTGGGAGAGTAGGAGACACCCTGACGGCGGATCAAGGGGAATATCTCTATGCTGCAGTAGATAGCCAAGACAGGGTTTATGTCGCCAGTGTGAATCAAGGAGTAGGTAAAGTGGTCATCACGCAGTACAAGATGGACGGTCTGAAGTTCCAGAAAGTCTGTCAATATGAGGAACTGAAGTTAGCTCTTGGTAGCAGATGGTGTTACATGGTATCTATGTCATGTGACATGCTTGCCTTTGCTTCTGGTACGAAGCTTTATTTTATCGAGTTGTAACTTAAATTGTTAGCGCGCGGCTGTAACCCGACAAACATTATACGATCAACTTCAAAATCTCTCACTATTCACGCATTTACTCAATTTCTTAATTACATGCACGGTGAAATAATATTCTTTGATATTGTTTAAAAACTGCAGTTGGTCTTTTCGTTGATTGAGGAATTATTTATGTAAAAAATATATTATAACCAGTATAATAAACAGTACATGTTTTCCCCAGTGTGGAATTTGAGATAAAATATATTTGAATTTGTTTTTTCTGTGATTATGAGTTCAATACTGGATGGAAAATATTGTTAAACTACTGGTCAATATTTTAAAAATATATACATTTTCATTTACGAAATGCACTTTGCTTGAAGGGTTGTATTATTTAGTGTAAAATCTGTCCAACATTACGTTATGCTTCCGTTTTATATTTGATGTATACCATTATATTTCTGGTCAGTTTCTTTATATATTTGAAATAATTTAATTAAGTTCATGTAGATCTCATTATGACCATTAATAGTTGGAAACATAATGGATTTATTAATATTTATTGATGATTAAATTTAACTGAAACTGTTATGTAATGACGTTCAGTGTTAAAGGCTTTTAGGCTTATAGCGCCATTCGGAAACACCCAACACAAAAAAAGAAAATATTCTCCTTTAACAAAATCTGTTAATGTAAACAGTTAGACAAAAACTGACAATATATTTTCAAAATTTTGTTCTTAATCATGTTAACGGGATAGTTTAGTTTTGGTAACGAGAGTACAGTTTTGGTCAAACTGAATTCTAGTAACCAAAACCTGCAAAACCTGCAAAAATGAATACAAAATTACAAATGACTATGAAGTAAAAAGCCTGTTTTTATTTTTTGTAAAGCGCCGTTAAAACTCAAATGGGCGTTCTCTAAAAACGTATTGGTTTGACTCATTTTAAATAAAACAAATGGGCATGTGATGTTTTGTAGAAAAGGTGATTCTAAAGAAAGATAATTGACAACTGTTTAGAAACCTCTTTTGTAAATTTTTGAAAGAGGAAGCATTAAAAAAGAATTCACGACTGGCCCAAATAAAGTATCGAATAACTGTAGGAGCCCGCATCTGTAACAAATGGTAATGTTCATGGATATTTCAGCCATTCTTTAACCGATTTTGATCAAATAATCTTTATTCTGTTATTAAAATTGAGTGCTCTTTCAAATTTGACACTCAGTTTTTCATTATCACACCAAAAAATAGTCAACTATCCATTTACACGTGTACATGTAGTATATATATATGTGCCATGCTCCGGGCCTGGATCTGCTTCGGCTTTTTAACAGCCATTTATGTGTACATAGAGTCAGCATAATTATATTTTTCTGATCATCATGCCTCCAACTAATTTTATCGCATTGATTATGTTACAGAAATATTAAATCCTACTACTTAAAAAGTATTTAATGTATCTTGTGTCTGTTTTGCATATCAGTTTTATAATTGTTTGGAATAGGCAAACCAATTAATAGGCATTTGTTATACTGTAATTCACCAAATACATTAAATGTATTTTATGTTCAAATTTTGAACATAAACCTGAAATCTACCGAGGACATTCAACCGAATGTACATTTGTGTGAGTATTTGGAGAGTCTTCACGCGCCGTGTGTGTGTATCACGGTGCGTGCGTGTGCGTATGTGTGTACGTGCGTGTGTGTAGGTGTGTATGTGCGTGTATGTGTGTAATGTGTGTGTGTTTGTTTGTATGTGTATGTGGTGTGTAAGTATATGAGGGTGTGTGTGTGTGTGTGTGTGTGTAGGTGTGTCTGTGCGTGTGTGTGTGTGTGTGTGTGTGTGTGTGTGTGTGTGTGTGTGTGTGTGTGTGCGTGTGTGTGTGTGTGTGTGTGTGTGTGTGTGTGTGTGTGTGTGTTGTTGTGTGTGTGTGTGCGTGCGTGGTGTGGTCTGTGAAGATGTAAGCAACCTCACACAAAACAAACCCGACAACTTAGGTTTCAAATAATGCAACTCAGTAGTTCACAAATGCTTTCCTATTCAGAGGTGCCCGCGAAAAGGTAGGACAGCAATCATTCTAGGGACCTGGGCCCCGTTGCAGAAAGATTGTAAGATTACGATTCATAAGTCAGAGTATTTATGGAGTGGTCACACGATACTTGCGACGACCTGCAACAGCTTGCGATTGGTCACGTGCACATATGAAAGGCGGATTTTGCCAAAGTCTGTAATACATCACCGCCCTGTACAAACTCACTGCAGATGTACAATATAAACACTCACAAAATGTTCCGCAATTCAAGGATGAGCGTTAATATCTCTCTGCTCTTATATTGATATGGTCTTGATGCACAAATTACTACTATTACTACTACCACTACTACTACTTCTACTACTATATAGGTTTTCCCGCTCAATTTCGCGATTGTGTCAATCGAATTGATAATAGGAGCAAACGAATTCGCGCGATTTGCGATCGCCGTACCAAAGCAGCATTCGAATTCGTAAATAGTCGTTCAAAATCACGTAGGAGCAAGTGAATTTGCACAAAGTGCATACCTTTTCATCAATGGTCATTCGAATTCGCGAAAGGCCGTTGACAGTTGGCTGCACATTCGCGAATTCGAATGCCCATAATGAACTTCTGTGTCTATTCACGAAATCGTGTGCGTATGCATGAATTCGCATGCACTTATTCGGAATTGGAAGACCGATACCAACGATTACGCGGCAACGCGCGAATTCGAATGACCCTAAATGAATTCGATTGAAAAAAGTGCAAAATTGATCGGAAAACCTATAATAATAATTAATTATAATAGTAATAGTTGTTAATTATAATAATAATATTATTTAATAATAATAATAATAGTAGTTCGTATTATATAGCGCCTATAATAGCCTCTAAGCGTCAGACCCGCATTGTACACATCCTCTACTCCCTGAGGAGCATGCTAGCGGTGGGTACCCTATTGGTGCACCAAGCTTATATTAACTTAGCCTGAGTATGGAGCCATAGCAAAGACAAATGTTGCAAAATATAAACATAGGACGTGGTGCAAGCTTTTGGCTCTTAATTAGCTCATACAAAGACCTCCAATAGGCCAAATATAAATTACCGTGGTAAACAAGGTAGAAAAACAACAAAAATAATAACTGTGGGACATGAAAGAGAATCGTGGGCCCCAAGAGCGCAAGAGCCGAGACCCCCCACCCCCCACCCCCCCCTCCCCATTCGATCGTTGTCATGTGGATGCCAATCCCAATAATGATAATACAAATCTGTCGGTTGAACACCTCCCTTTCATTATTGGTAAGGGTATGTAATGAGAATAAATAACTTTTGATGAAAAGCAGAAATATCTAGAGGCTTGCCCTGGAGTATTCAGGATAAATCATTGTCTACCAAATCATGCATCGTTGCCATGGATACGATTTCAATAGGTCACCGCATGCGACGAGACTTGCCTGAAGTATTCATGATTAAGTATTGTCTACCAAACCATGAATATTTGCCATGGATGCAATTTCAATAGGTCAATAGGGTGAGATGAAGCCACCGCAATAACCGCAATCACCGCAATCACCTTGCTCTTTCTCTCTCTCTTCTATTGTTTTGATCGCAACGGATTTTGAACCGACTTTTTGATGTTCAAAAACCTTGCGACAAGACTTGCGACGGGAACCTGCCGTCGCAAGAGAACACACGGCGCATGCGTTCCTCGTGACCAGTCGTGCTATTGTTCGATCGACAACCCAAAACCAGGCTTATGATGCTTATTAAGCACGGTAAATAACATGTTAGGTTTACTTTAGCCTAAATGTAATACATACAACCTATTTATGGCTATAATGGGAATAATACCGAATTTATTGCGATATTTGCATTCTGATGTAACGTCTAGTTATTTCGAACATGATCGGCCCTTCATAAGTTATACTGTCTTGTTGCAGGCTGTTGCAGGTCGTCGCAAGTCCTCGTGTGCCCACTCCATTAAAAGTACCATTAATACAATTAGTGCCCCATTCACTAGCGTTAATCAGGCGTAGACAGGTTGTTACACCTGGGGGGATGATTTGCCGTTCAACGGACCGACGAGCAGGTACGGCAGGTACGTTAAACCCCCTAACACCCCACGTAGATCCGCCACTTAGGGGGGGGGGGGGGGGGTAGATATTAAGATGGTCGTGACCAGGCGGGCCGGAAGCAGTTTTGGATGGGGGGATGGCAAAACCGATTTTGTGTGTGTAGGGGCTCATGCCCAACCACACTCACAGTGCTGCCAACTTGTGAGAGTGAGACATTGCAAGGAGCGAAGCGGCCAAGCCGAGGGAGCGAAGTGACTGAGCGGGGGGAGGGGGGTGTCCCCCCTCCCACGGTAGGGAGATTTTGCATTTTTGAACTTGTAATTGTGCAATCTGGTGCCCACCTAGATAGGAAATTCGGGCTTAAAATTGACAGTATCTGGGAAAGCGTGTTATGATTTGAACGACCAGAAATTTTAAATATATTTGCACGAAGAAAACAAATAATTGACACACAAATAAATAATTATGCACCCTAACACAGGAGCGAAATTACTGAGCGGGGGGAGGGTTTGGAGGGGTGTCCCCCCTCCCACGGTAGGGGAGATTTTGTATCTTTGGACTTGAAATTGTGCAATTTGGTGCTTACCCAGTCCTGTGCTTACATATAGATACAACATTCGGGCTTAACATTGACTGTATCTGAAAAAGCGTATTATGATTTGATCAACCAGAAATTTGAAATATATTTTCACGAAGGAAAACAAATAATTGACACACTAATCAACATGCACCCCAACACAAACACAACTATTTTATTTATATTTAGCGTCATACACGGTCCAACATCACCATTTTTTATGCCACATTATGTATGATCTCAACAACTTAGCCTATATGCCAATAATGAGTCCCGAGTTGCTAGCTACCGAGGGCTGAGGCAGAGCTAAATAGGGAGGGTTTTGGAGGGGGTATCCCCCTCCCACGGAGAAGATTCTTGCATTTATATAATATACTTGAAATGGTCCAACTGGGTGCACGTCCACACAAGCAGCCAGAGGCAATGCAGCCTAGACTGGAACTAAACGTGGCCCGGTATACAGAAAATAATACTCACCCCAGACCATACCGTATTACGCAAGTTACACAACAAACTGAGGTCATCTGTCCGCGCGCGAAGCGCGCAGCGAAAATTGAAAATGGAAGTATAAATCACTTTGTTAACGCTAGAATTAACTAATCTTAGCTCGTACAACTAATGTTTTCTTTCCCTTTCGTATACAGATACACACAAACAAATATAATATCCTTCCCTAAAACCTGGGGGGGGGGGGATGATTGTACATGATTGTACAGGGGGATGCATCCCCCTCATCCCCCCCCCCACCCCCCCCCCCCCACCCCCCCCCCCCGTTGTCTACGCCCCTGGTTAATCGCTTCACTTAGTGGAGTACCTTATGAGTAAAAAATGAAGGAATCGTGACACGGTGGACAAAATCCTAATTTTTTCAGCAAAGCTTCATCTTGATGTAAGAATTCAGAAAAATGGTTGCTACAAGAAATCTGATGACGGGATCATGTTCAAAATGGCGGCCATCTTGGATTCCAAGTCAATACACGGTTTAACCCCCGCCCCAAAAATATAAAGCGTGTATGAATTTGTTTTAACGGTTTCTGGCAGTATGTAACATCATAAACATACATAACTAAAAATTAAAAACATCGCACTTCCGAAAAGCTGATTTGTATTCAAAATGGCTGCCATTATCTTCAAAGTGCCATAATTATGTTATTATACATCCCACAGATGTAATTTTGATGTCTACCCCCCACATTTTATGTGTCAAGCAGTTCATTGAGAATAGTGATAGCGCAATTCAGTAATTAGAAAGCTCTTCATATATTGATTACACTTTTATCGAATGAGGGGTATTGCTGTATTATGGTTAAAAGATTAGTCGTTAAATAGAGAACAATATGCTTACTTTTAATCTTAAGTGTCGAACAGACGAACAGTTTACCTAAAACTTATGGGGTCCCCCAGGTATCGACTCTATGTCCTTTATTGTGTTTGATAATAAGAAATGGAAGATCGTCAAAGCATTTGTGGTGATTGATTAGAAGATACCTAGATAATGCAAAGAAACAAGGACTCTATCCGCAGAAGCGCAAAAAAAGGTTATGTTTATGTCATTATCACCATTATTTTTAAATAATTAACCAGTGCAGCTATCATAAACCTCTGTAAATGTCCCTAGTCAGAAAAGGTAGGACTTAACATAATGAAACAGGGTTACTAATGCAAATTTGGACTTATTATTGGAGTATTAATACACCTGCATATACCTTAAATAGATACAGATACAGATACATAGTACAGTTTTGGTGAACCTGAATGTAACAAAAGCTTGCTCATATCATTACAAACTATTATTTGTGCTTCCACCATGGGCGTCGATACTTACGTAATACCCATTCATCAGGCATGTCAGGGGGGGGGGGGGGTGGATGAATGGATCATCCCCCCCTGATCAATGGGTATCAATGACAGATCGACGCCCGTGGCTTCCACCATGCCCGAAAACTTACAAATGGCTGAATTAACAAAAAAATACTGCTTTCATTCATAAAGTAGCCGTTAAAACACAAGAGGGCGCTCTCTAAAACATTGGTTTCAACCATTTTTAAAACATATTTTGAATGTGATGTTTTGTTAGAATAATGATTCAATAGAAATATTAATAACAACTTTTTGAAAAAGAATTTGGTATATTTTCGAAAAAGTGAAGGCATTATATCATTGTTTTCTTGAATTGTTGGACCCGCATTTATTACAATGGGATACTGGAACTTCAGCTCTATACAAATCGATTTTTAAAACGAAAAAATTATAAAGTTCATTCTGTCTTTAAAGTAAAGAGAACGGATGCGGTTCGTTATTCCGAACACGCAAATTTCCTATACCTGAGT
>JBAMJV010013282.1:15000-29205 GCA_037951105.1 Echinarachnius parma
GGACTGCCATGAACATATGTTATTTTCCCTGGTCAGATATTCACGACAATGAATACATTCATCTATATTACATCCTGGGGTTATAAAATACCCATTGGCTGTAATTACTAGTACATTCACCTATTTGCCGTCTTGGAGTGCAAGTTTCTCTGTTCATCTTGGAATAAATACCGCTGACTGCAGTGAAAACAGGTACATAATAATAGTAATATGAACGTTTTTATAGCGCATCTACAATACATATATACTGTACTCATTAATAAATGAGTATTACCCATGGTCATCAGGTACATTTCAAACCCACGCAAAGATATTGCGTAGTTCATCAAACGTTTCGGGAACTAGCTTCTTCTTCTTCTAATTTTCAGCCTACTTCACTCCACTGCAGGAGGAAGGCCTCTTCACCAATTTTCCATTTTGTTCTATCTTGAGCTATTCTCTGCCAAGCAATGCCATTTTGAGCTGTTACACCATCCCTTCATCTTCTGCTTTGTCTATTTTTCTGGTTAGGTGTCTATGAGTCCAAACTGTTGTTTTGTGTGTCCATCTGCTATCATACCTCCTGGCTAGGTGTCTGGCCCACCTCCATTTCTTTGATTTGAATCCATAACTTCAGCTAGAGGCTCTCAGTGCATGGTATATTTGTTTAATATGCTAACTAGTTAGTTTACGCACATTGTCATTAGATTTCTCTTTGATGTGATGGTCAACATAATATCCTGCACTCCTGAGTTCTGTCTAAGGTCTATATTGACATCCTGTCGTTTGTTTCTTTCCATAACCCGTTCTGTAACTCTAAGTCTTTTCTCCAAAAGTCTTTTCTCCAAACGTCTGTTGGTTGTCCAGGTTTCAGCTCCATATGAGAGAACAGGTATGATACCCTCGTCAAATACCTGCCTCTTCAGTGAGATGGGAAGAGTAGAATCTCGAAAGATGTAGCCGAGTGCGCCAAACTTTGCCCAACCCATCTGGATTCTGCTCATTAATTCCTCGCCGGTGTCATTGTTGAGTGTGATCTTCTTCCCTAAATATTATGTATAATGATCTACTGTATTACTATTACTTTGGAGTTTTGCTTGTTATTGTTGCTCATCATAACTTTTTATTTCTTTATGTTCATGTTGAGGCCTGCTTTGCTACTCTCCTCTGCAAGATCATGAATCATTTCTTGTAGCTCCTCAGGGGTGTGGCTTAGGATGAGAATATTGTCGGCGAAGCTGAGATGGGTGAGATATTCCCCGTCTACTTGTACTAGGATTCCTTTGTCGCTCCAGTCGATATTCCTGAATGCTTCCTCCAGAGCTGCAGTGAATAGCTTTGGTGACATCGGGTCTCCTTGTCTGACACCTCTCAGCATCGTAATTGAGTCGCTGATGGTGTCGTTCACGTGGATTCTTGCTGTAGGCTCTTTGTATATTACTTTGTTGATTTGTATATCCTGCACGTCGATGTTTTGCTTTTCTAAGGCAGCAAGAAGTGACTGGTGGTATAGTCTGTCGAAGGCTTTTTCATATTCCACAAAACCTAATTATGAGTCAAACTGGTATTCCTTTGACTTTTCAATCATTTGGCTTAGTGCATGCAGGTGGTCGGAAGTACGGAAGCCTGGTCTGAAGCCTGCTTGCTCTCTTGATTGGTTGTCCTCGAGCTGCTTTTTCTATGCGGGCTAGAATTACTATGGTAAAGGTAGTAAGACGATAGGCCTGGAGTTCTCTATATCTCTCTTGTTTCGGGAACTAATTTATATTTATTCATCATTGTCTTCTCTTATTCCGCTGAATATCTTAATATCTTAATATCTTAATATCTAAGAAATCACAATGTACGGATTGCACATTAGTCGATCTTCTTGAGCCCATGATCGCTTGGAAGGAATGCTCCCCAGGGAGTGGAGATGGTGCACACAATGTGTGATGGTTTGCATTGTTTCCTATGAGCGGGGATAATATTGTCATTGTAAAGCGCTTAGAGATGATTATCGATCATATTAGGCGCTATATAAATCGAATATATTACATGTATTATTATTTTAGTCCGATATGATATTGATTTGTTCGCGACATACATTTTGTTTCACGCATAGATATGTGTGTAAATATCAAAGTCAGAAAATAAACTATTCCAAATACATTATTTGTTTATTATATTATTTAAACTAACCAAGTAATCCAACGACACCCGCTTTGGTATTATCTAAATTTACATCGAAAATTAAATATTAACAATTTTTGATAATTTATACAAAAGAAGAAAGCGAAACAATCGAAATATTGTATGTTGTTGTGTATGGATGTGTATGCAATATATTTGTCTGAAGGTAGACAATTGTTTCAACTTTATAAATGTGTACCAAATCGTGATGTTCCACCAAACGAGTTGAAATTTGAGCAATGCCGTAGGTTGAAGTTATAGGCTTCATAAGTCTAGCAAAGGTCCTGAACACAATTGCACTGCATTCGGGAAAACAAGTATGTAGACCACCAAAGTTCAATGATAATATGCATATCACGTCTATAAAGTGATAACCATTTCTATTGTATGTTCTATATTATTCTGACGGGTTTATAGCCTAAAACTGCCAAGGAAAGTTTCACCATGGTGTCCTCAGCTGCCACCACTAGTGGTCCGGTTCTCAGTAGTGGCTACAACACCCTCATGACCCTGCTGAGTGTTGCTGTCTTGTGTCTTCTCATCCATGCCGCCACGGGAGAAGTTTCCAGCGATGCAGGAACCACAAACAACATGGACCACAAAAGTCTTGCAACGCCCCTGAACTGCCCGGCCTGTCCGAGACAGGTAATAAGGAATGATATATGTTTATCAATTGTTCTAAGAAAGATTGTCAATAATGATTTTAAAATGATACAAATTATGTAAAAAATAAGTACGAATTACATGCATTTTGGGAAAAGAATTTTAAGCTGTAACTTTGCAAATCAATTTCCATAAATAACATAATGTGGATGTGCGTGAGCGTGTGTGTGCGTGCATATTTTGTTATAGCACAAATCAGAGTAGTTCTTAGCATGAAGGTTTGGGGGATTAGGGTATAAAAGGGTTTGGTAATGCTAGTTTTAGGTTTATACTTTGGATGTTTGGGCACTTAACGTTTCAGGCATCATACAGTCAACCAAATAGGATTAGACCACGTAATGATACATATTTACAATATACTTATGTACAGATCACAACTTGTGACTCGAGTCTTGATGCCACCGCGGACGTCGTACCAATCGAGTGTAACCATGGTAACGCCACCTGCTTGAGTTGTGACGAACTTTTACCGATTGCCAGGGCTCAGCTCAACATGAACAACCGAATCCTGAGGCAACTCGATGAGATGAGGAACTACACGCCTAGCGTTGATCCCGCTACCAACCCTTCCACGCTGACCAACCCACCCAGGGACTGCAGAGAGGTCCAGGCAGCGGGCTTTGACACTAGTGGCCGCTATGCCGTTTATCCAGATGATGGCGATAATCCTTTTTTCGTATTTTGTGACATGGAGACAGATGGAGGCGGATGGACGGTAGGTTTTTACTGTGTTGGAACTTATCTGTGATATTCTGAGAGGATCTTTTCTAAAATTCCCAAAAGGTTGATTTTTATTGACTAACAAGCTGCCCTCATGGGGAGGAGGGGGCGATGATGCATCTAGCTACCCCTTGGTACTCCTCCTAGTATCACGGGTACCCATAAATATTGCCTACCGCACACTAAAAGATTCTCGGCAACTCAGCGACTGGAACTTGACGTTGCCTACATACCTTCACAAAGTCGAACCTGGGTCCACATAACTTATCAGTGAACATGAATAATGACCGGGTCAAAACAGTAATCTTCACTTACATAATTTTATGTTCACCGATGGGGTAAGCTACGGGCAGTGCCGTAGCGACGGGGGTGGGGGGAGGGGGGGGGCACGGGTTTTCTAGGGGGGACGTGCCCCCCCCCCCCAATAATTTGGAAAAAAATAGAAAACATAAGGGGACATTTGTTGACAAAACAAAGAAATACATAAGGTGTGCCCCCCCCCCCCCCTCAGTCCGACCACGCTACGCCACTGGCGCAAATCTAGCAAAATCTAAATCCCAACGCTGCGCTATATGATCATAAGCAATCACAATTCTACCTCACTCATATACCTGACTCGCTAGGCGATCCTTCATTATTATCGACAAAACTGTCATGTTCATCTTTAGTTTAGAAATGAAACTGGCATGACAGTGTTATTCATTGTATTTTGTTGTTTTCAATGTAGAATGTGGAATAAATGAAACGAAATGAAATGAACTTTGGCGGCTGGCTACAGTCACATTGAGTCTTCAAACCTAAAATTGACACCCATATCTTATCTATTACATTTTTGACAGGTGTTCCAGCGACGTCAGAACGGGCTTGTGGACTTCTATCTTACTTGGGCTGACTACAAGTACGGCTTCGGTAACCTGTTGGGCGAACACTGGCTCGGCAACGAGAAGATCCATCGTCTGACATCGCAGAAGAGGTACGAAGTCCGGATCGACCTCGAAGATTTCGACGGAAATACGCGGTACGCTGAGTATGACCAGTTTCTGTTGGCTGATGAGAGCCTCTACTACCAGCTCATCATAGGGGATTACAGTGGAGACGCAGGTAGGTTCTGAGATTTAAAAAAAAACGAAATATACTTACGAGCACGAATCGTTTTTAAGGTATGGTTGAGTTTTGGTATAGAGGGCACTACACAAACAAATAATTTTGTGAGATTAAAAACTGAGTGTCAAATTTGAAAGAGCATACAAAGTCGGTTCAGAAATGGCTGAAATACCATAAACAAAACCATCGTCATTAAAATAATGTAGTTCCGAATTCCGACTTCAAATTAGGTATAATCATGGGTCACCGAAGTTAGTGATGCCGCTTTTTGTACAACCAGAAGTTTTGTATATTCATGACAAATGTGCAAAGAAATTTGGCTTCATCAGGAATAAAATCCGAGACCTCTGGAAAGCTAGACCGGTGCTCTAACCATTGAGCTATATACAAGGCCTCTATTGATGGCGAGCAGAGGCGTCGATCCGTTTTTGCGATTGCGGGGGGGGGGAGGGGGGCGAAATTTGACCACTGAGAGAGCACAAAGCCCACTTTGGGGACAATAATGGAGATCCAGGGGGCGGAGCCCCCGGACGCTTTTAGATTTCAGACAATTGCAACAGCCTCCTATCATGTGTGTTAAAATTGTATAAAATAGTGAACCTAGTCGTAACGTATTTTGAAAGGGCATAGCGAGGAAAAGATTGAGCATGAGATGGATCCGCGTGATGTATACAGCCATCGATATAGTCTAGGGCATTAAACTCCCATGAAACTAAGCAAGGGCGCCAACAACTTCTCAAAATGGAGGGGAAACATTGCGAGGAAGCTATGCGACCGAGCGGGGCAGGATGTGGGAGGGTGTCCCCTCCCACAGTAGCTTTTGTATTTTGGTGCGTGAAATTGTGCGATTTGGTGCACATCTGAGACAGAAATTTCACGTAATATGATGTATATAAGTATGGAACCAAACATACATAATGACAAAGAGAGGGGGACAACGTCCTCCACTTTCAAGTGTGGGGGGACATGATATTCCAATTTGATTTGCGTTTAGCGCATATGGACCAAATTATTATATTATTTCAGATTATTTTATTTTCTGTGACGGTTCGTTTGAGGTGTGCGTTTGAGAAATTACACTGCCCAACACATTTCGAAAGGTGAGATCCCCACAACCGAAATGAAACTTGTAATATGAGGAACTGTATGCGCGCGAAGCGCGCAGAAAAAAAAAGAGATTCACAGTCCTTTTCAAACTGAAAACAGCTATATTGATGTGTCTTTCCCTCTTTGGCATTATATCACTCGATTTTGTTCTTCCTCATTTTCGGAATTATTAGGGGGCAAAATGATGTGTTCGCCCCCAATATTTTCATTTGGGGGCGACCGCCCCCGTGCCCCCCCCCCCCCCCCCATAATCGACGCCCCTGAGGGCGACCGTTCCATAAAACATCTTTCAATGCTCGATGCATGTTAGAAGCTCCATTCAAATTGATTAGGTTCATTGCAACCGTTCGTTATATATTTTTTGTCCTAGCAGATGTTATTTTCACCGTCGACATTGCACGGCAAACGCGGCAGCACAGATTGTATTTGTTCTTCTCATTAATCATGTTAATGCATGATTAATTATTTCAGGCGATTCTCTTACCTATCACCACGGTATGCGGTTCACTGCGAAGGATAGGGACATGGATCAGTATAGTGGGAACTGTGCAGAGTTACGCCACGGTGCCTGGTGGTACGTTAGCTGTGGCAAATCCAACCTGAACGGGGAATACCTGGGAGGACCCACCTCTTCTTTCACTGGAGTCTTTTGGGTTCAATGGAAGGGGCTTTATTATTCACTGAAAGAGACTGAAATGAAAATACGGCCACGTAACTAAAACACGCACAAAATAATAGTAAAAATCATATAAGATTCTAGAATGTATTATTATTATTTTTTTTTCTTTTGGGGAGGGGGGGTCACTCTATGTCAAAGGGTATCATTGTCAGCTATACGGCGCCATCGACGCTTTCCTGGAATAAGGGGTGGTTTTCAGCGCTCATCGAAACAAAAATTACAAAAAGGGTACATTTGTAGGTGCATATTGCGGCATTAAAGGGACTTTTTAACATTGTCCTTATCCAATTGGAATTCTAGCGGTTCTCTCATACCTTGTTGTTTTCTTATCAACAAAAAAGCATGGGACATGTTTCGGTTTTTCAAATTTCCCTTTCGTTAAAAAGATATTTACCATTGAAGTTTTAAGATGTCAAATTATCCAACGGATCGTCAGAACCGTGTACAAAGTGAGTGCAATGAGTTGGTGAATGTCACTTTTCATTTTTACTTTGCTCATTACCCAGGTAGCAAGCCAACGTTGGACCAACGTCGGAAACTTGCAAACTCGTTGGAACCCGTTGGACGTTGGACAATCTCGTTGGATCAACGTTGGACCAACATCGGTAACTCGCAGTGAAAAAGAAGTTGGACAATCTCGTTGGACCAACGTTGGACCAACATCGGTAACTCGCAGTGAAATGTACGTTGGACAATCTCGTTGGACCAACGTTGGATCAACATCGTTAACTCGCAGTGAAATAGACGTTGGACAATTTCGTTGGACTAACGTTGGATCAACATCGGTAACTCGCAGTGAAAAAGACGTTGGACAATCTCGTTGGACCAACGTTGGACCAACATCGGTAACTCGCAGTGAAAAAGACGTTGGACAATCTTGTTGGACCAACATTGGACCAACATCGGTAACTCGCAGTGAAATGGACGTTGGACAATCTTGTTGGACCAACGTTGGATCAACATCGGTAACTCGCAGTGAAAAAGACATTGGACAATCTCGTTGGACCAACATCGGTAACTCGCAGTGAAAAAGACGTTGGACAATCTCGTTGGACCAACATTGGACCAACATCGGTAACTCGCAGTGAAATGGACGTTGGACAATCTTGTTGGACCAACGTTGGACCAACATCGGTAACTCGCAGTGAAAAAGACGTCGGACAATCTCGTTGGACCAACGTTGGACCAACATCGGTAACTCGCAGTGAAATGGACGTTGGACAATCTTGTTGGACCAACGTTGGACCAACATCGGTAACTCGCAGTGAAAAAGACGTCGGACAATCTTGTTGGACCAACGTTGGACCAACATCGGTAACTCGCAGTGAAATGGACGTTGGACAATCTCGTTGGACCAACGTTGCACCAACATCGGTAACTTGCAGTGAAATAGTCGTTGGACAATCTCGTTGGACCAACGTTAGATCAACATCGGTAACTCGCAGTGAAAAAGACGTTGGACAATCTCGTTGGACCAACGTTGGACCAACATCAGTAACTCGCAGTGAAAAAGACGTTGGACAATCTCGTTAGCCCAACGTTGGACCAACATCGGTAATTCGCAGTGAAATGGACGTTGTACAATCTTGTTGGACCAACGTTGGACCAACATCGGTAACTCGCAGTGAAGAAGACGTTGGACAATCTCGTTGGACCAACGTTGGACCAACATCGGTAACTCGCAGTGAAATGGACGTTGGACAATCTCGTTGGACCAACGGTGGACCAACATCGGTAACTCGCAGTGAAATTGACGTTGGACAATCTCGTTGGAGCAACGCTGGACCAACATCGGTAACTCGCAGTGAAAAAGACGTTGGACAATCTTGTTGGACCAACGTTGGATCAACATCGGTACCTCGCAGTGAAAAAGACGTTGGACAATCTCGTTGGACCAACGTTGGATCAACATCGGTAATTCGCAGTGAAAAAGACGTTGGACAATCTCGTTAGACCAACAGTAATGAGCGGACTCAAGTAGAATTACAATCATAAATAGAAGTGCGCCATCCCCGGTGAATTACCATATAGGATCGATATGTATATTATCGGGTGTCAAGAGACCATGTATGAGTTGGGCCATCGATCTACAAGCAGTTAATAAAGTAAGCTTTCAACTATACTCGTGTGCCTACTTGTATTATATTACAACATGGTGTCTGAAGTGAAAGTGACTGTATGTCTGATTCGATTCGCCATGACCTGTGTTGTAGAAATGCTAATTTGAATCCATTTTGGGAGGCGAGCTTCACGGTTGATGTGTGACCGGATATACCATCCAGAAAACGCTTTATTGAGAACTGTACTGTTCGTTATCAACGGTGCATAGCTAGTAGGAAGAAAGAGCTCCAGAAGAGGCAGAAGCGATACTATGATCAGGGTGCCAAGTCGCTGCCGGTGTTGAAGTCTGGAGAACGTGTGTACTACCAAGTGGGAAAAGAATGGAAACCTGGCGTAGTGACAACTCAAGATTCAACGCCCCGCTCGTACCACATCCAGAGTGAGAAAGGTGGGCGGTATCGCCGGAACAGACATCATCTAAAGAAGCGTCGCGCACCTGAAGGTAACATCCATGTTCCAGTAAACGAGGAAACGGAGTTCCCAGAAGCGTGCTGGAGTGAGGTGAAGCCGCCCTCGCAAGAACGTGACAGGCGCTACCCACTTCGACGTCTACTCTCAGACCCCCGGATAGATTAGATTTGTGATAGAGATGAATACCATTTAGGGCAGAATAATCCCTTGGTATCATCTAGGCGTTGGGTAGTCCACCCTGGCACTAGCACGTTAAACCATTTTGCATAAGGTAAATGTCGGTCTTACATAGGGGATGACAACCGTACGAAAGGGGCAGAATAATCCCCTGGTTCCATCTTCTGGGTGTCGGGTAGTCTACCCTGACACTCAAGTTTGTAATTTACCAGTATTTATTATTGTTATGCCAGAGTTACACATGGCATTTCGCCTACTTGTATTATATTACAACACCAACGATGGATCAACATCGGTAACTCAAAGTGAAATGGAGGTTGGACAATCTCGTTAGAGCAACGTTGGATCGACATCGGTAACCCACAGTGAAACGTTCGTTAATCCAACGAGAATCCAACATTTCACATCTGTTGTTCACTACATGTAGCTGTTATGTTAGAAAAGGTAATTTTTTTACTCGTAGCACAGGTGGTCAAAACCCCCTTGCATAATAAAAGGATTTAAAATTAGCTGCTGAAAGCAGGATGTATGCCATCGTTGGATCAACGTTGGTTCAACGTTGGATGAACGTTGGTTATTATTCATGAATATTCATGAGTGGTTATCATTGACTGCAAAAAGCATTAATAATCATGTTATTTGATTGTTCAGAATGAATCCAATGTTATTATTTACTCATTATTTGAAATATATGTAAGTTATTTATCTACAAAAACATTCTAAAGGTTTGTTTCCATGATGTATTTGTGTAAATTCTTAAAACTTTATCCAAACATTCAACTTTATCGAAATACCAACCATCAAACAAATATTAACACAGAAGCTAGGTTATATAAAGCTGAGTGGATGATGTAGATGTAGTGAGTGTAGGAATAGGAATAGGACTATATGGATAGGAATAGGACTAGGAATAGGGTTAGGGTTAGTCTTAGGTAAAGGGAAAGCTAGGATAGGATGTTCTAGATATCACCAATAGGCGTGTCATATGAATATTAATTTAATTTTTTTAGTACGGTGAGACGTTGGTCCAACGTTGGACCAACGTTGGATCAACGTTGGACCAACGTTGGAGAAATGTTGGTGAATTACGCTGGACCAACGTTGGATGCTTGTTGGAGACATGTTGGATGCTTGTTGGAGACATGTTGGATGCTTGTTGGATGAGTGTTGGAGACATGTTGGATGCTTGTTGGAAATATGGTGGATGCTTGTTGGACACATGTTGCTTTGACGTTGGATCAACGTTTGCGTACGCCCAACCAACGCTGCTCCAACGTTGGCGAATACAAAATACCAACCTTGGATCAACGTTGGAAAAGCGTTGGTCCAACGTTGACAAATGACAACTTTCCAACGATGGACCAACGTTGATCCAACGTTGGTATTTTGTTTTCGCCAACGTTGGAGCAGCGTTGTTTGGGCGTACGCAAGCAACGTTGGTCCAACGTTGCCGGACAACGTTGGACCAACGTTGCCGAAAAAATTGGACAACGTTGGTCCAACGTTGGACCAACGTTGGCTTGCTACCTGGGTACTCGGCCATATAAAGTCCATTTAACTTGAAATGTTCACATAATACGTAATGTACATATCAGATCAACCACTCATCATTTTTTGCAAAGTTACTAGATCCCTTCAAGTTTTCAAAGCATTACATGATTTAGGGTTGTAAACTTACAATGGTGCAATACGCCATTTATTGCCAACTCTAGGGATTTATGGACATGGGTGGGTAACAAGTTTGCAGAGAGTGACCACACCCCCCCCCCCCCCCCCCCCCCCGGATATTGATCTGCAGTAAGTTGTTCTGCTATTATGTTTGTTTAATTGATACCACATTTATAATCTACATAACTTGGACTACGTACGGTTTCCGTTTAGATATGAATCCATGTTATTCTTTTCAAACGCACACTTTACCATAACTCCAACCCACATCGTTAGGGATGACCCATGTGCGTACTGAGGTGAATACATTCATATGGCTATGGACGAACGTGGTTCAGATAGAATAAATACATTATTGATCAATTAGTGGCATAGTCTGGTCCGACTGAGTGTTGGAGAGGGGGGGGGGGGGGGGGGGGGGACACGTGAATGTGGACATGACTATTCATTTCTCTGTTGTTTTATGTTAATCATATTAATATTTCATATTAATAATATGAAGGATAACAACTTTCGTAACAATTTCCGGAAATCATTACAACATATCTTAAAGAGAATAATGTTAATGAGTCTGCATAAAACCCTGTAAAAATACATTCGAATAACCGCTTTTAAAAACAGCCTTGGAACAAATTATTAGACCAAGCACTTTTTGCTAATTTTTAAAAAATGTTTTACACTATTTTGTCACTTTAATTACATTTTAAAGAAATAAAAGTTCATACAAAATATTTTTAAAAAGGGGGGAACAGTCAATAGGATCAAGTATGCCTACAACAGATTTGATGTCTTGCATTTGAAGAAAACAAGAATATCATGAATATTTGCATGGATGTTTTACCATAAGAAGGTATTGGTTTTATACACACGTTTTCCATGCAAAGTGGAACATTTTAAGATGTTTGCTTATATCATAGAAATATCTTTCCATTATTTGCAGGACGTGTTTATGAGTAAATTAAATAACGATTAGAGTTGCCAAGTAACAGTCAATCGCTCTTATTGAAGAAGTAAGACCGAGTGAAGATAGACTGATATACTGCTAAAGCACATGCAATTAGCATCCAACTATAATTTGCTTCTCCAACAGAGTTTTATGCCACTTGGCAACTCTCTCCAAAAATCAAAAAGGCTAATGTAAGTCGCACTAGCAACTGGGGAGATCTGTCTATAATATAATCACATCTTACAGGAAAAATCAACAAAATATGTTGCACTTTGTATTAAAAAATGTATATAAACCCCATACCTTAAGTGTACATGGAAGGAATGGACAAAACCCATACAATTTGTATAAAATTCACGATTTTAATCAAATTACAGGCAGGGAATAGGTGGTACGTATCACTAAAACCATTGACTATACCCCTTTTAGTATGTATTAACGAATTTTTCTTTTAAATATTATAAAATGGACAAACTAGCGTAAAATTTCGATCAAATTGATTACAAAGTGCTCGGTCTAATGATTTGCCCAAGGCTGTATGGTGTAAAATAAAATATAAAAACAATAAGTGAAACCTTGTTGAGATAATTGTGAAAGGACTGACCTCGTATAGCAGGCTTCGCTATTGCAGGTCCCTTTTACCAACATTTCATTCAGATTCATTCAGCGTCTCGTTTTTACAGATTATACTGATTAAATATACAGAGGTGAATTATATAGTAAAGTTTTACTTGTTTCTTTTCTTCACGAAGGCAACTCTTGAATTAATGAGCGAGACGAACGTTACATCATCAAAGATAGCAAATATAAACAAACCTTTTCATGATAATCCAATACTAACACAAGGGTAGAAATTAAGTAATTGTGTACGCATTTAAAACAAAAATAAACTCATAAAAAATGGCAAATGATGAGTAAATGTGTTTGTGTAATCATTATCTGTATTCGTGTGTTGTTTTGTTCGGTTTTAAACAGTAATATCAATTACATCAAATTTCTGTAGAATGGTATGTATTACAAGACTGGCTTGGTGAACAGAAACTGTATACATTACATGAATTTAAACTCTTATTTCTGTGGTTGGGGTATATTTGTTTTGTATATATATATATGCGGATAAAGTACTATATTCTATTTAATATTCTATGCGTAAAAATAAATGCAAACCCGATTAAACATTGTATTAATAGGGTGCTGGGATAAGGCCTGTGTTTTGGGTTTTAAAATAGTCCGATTATCAAAACAAAGACGGTACAATAACCCAGATCCACGAAAATATAACAGAATCATTTGAATATTCATAACAACGGCTAATTTTGAAGCATCATAAAACAGTAAAATGTTCTCTTTAAATAAATCACAAATCGTTAATTTACCCTGAGATGATAGTCAAAATAAAAAATTAAACAGATTCAACTTTGGATAAGTAGACTATGTCCTACTTCATAACAGATAATAATTATGTACAAACAACTCTAATCTCCTCCCACACATACATACACACGCACACACACACACACACACACAAACACACACACACACACACGCACGCACACACACACACACACACACACACACACACGCACGCACACACACAATCAATTCGTCTACGTGTCACTATGTTCCCTCGACCCCCTGGACCTAAAATAGAACTTTGAACCTCTTGATCTAAATTCGCATGATTGTAGTAAACATTTGAATGAGTTTTTTATCGGAATAATATAGTTGTGTTCATTGAATCAATATTGGGCATGCCTCGATGAACAAAGCCAACAGTATTATAGTAGCAGCAATATCGCATGTTGCACTAATCTCCTACACGTTCGAAGTCTGGGATACAGTCATGTATAGAATCCGATTTTTTAAAACGGTGTGTCCCACCGTGTGTGATTTATAGCTCTGTGAAACCACCAACCACTGGGTCCTAGGTTCGAGCCTGTGCCCGGAACATGCATCTGACATGAATGACGATAATTACCCTACAAGTTAAAGATCAAGCCGACCCTACTGCTCCACTCTTACAATCAAGTGGTAAGTTTATAGTCATTATTCAATCGTCAATTATATTTTCGTTTCTAACAAAATATAATATCAATACATGTACAATTACACCTCTGTTTCTAATATGTATCCCTTTTGTATATACTATGTAAATAAAAGGAATACATATTTGAAACGGATGAGTCAGATGTTGAACATATTCAAGCACTGTCAAATATTGTAACTGGAATAAGAACCATATATGAATGCAGTAGTTATTATTATTTCCATTGACTTAGATAATTATTATCATGTTAAAATATATGTCAAGTGTATTACAAATTGGCTACGCTTGCAGTAGACCAACTTGTAACTTTTCGTGCATTGATGTGTGTAGTAATACCAATATATATATGTTGTGTTTATAGCGCTATATTGACTTGTTTATTTATAGTGCATATAAATCCCCAATAAACCC
>JBAMJV010013283.1:0-39834 GCA_037951105.1 Echinarachnius parma
AACATATTCACGTCATTGCCATATTAGTTTTGACTGTTACATGGCAAAAAAGCACTGTTAAAAGGGGTAGTTAACTACTATAACTGGAAACGCTCTGAGGTTCCACAGTGAGAACCGTGTTTGAATAAACCGCTTAATTATCTGCCCTTAATTCAACTTGACAAAGTGAGCAATTAATGGATGGGAATTTCCATGTCCGAGTCCTATTCTGTAAAGGGGTAGTTTAGTTTGGGTAGAGAGGGCGCTGCACATCGCAATTTTGTTGTGAGGTAATGACAAAATGAGTGTCGAATTTGAGAGAACATGCAATTTTAATGGCAGAATAATTTTCATTTGGTCAAAATCGACCCAAAAACGGCTGAAATATCACTAAATATATTGTGTTTTAATGCTCTTTTTGAATGATAACGGGATTTTTACTTAGTCGTTTGTAATTTTGTATACTATCGAGCATGGTGGAGTTATAACTATTAGTTTATAATGTTACTGTCCAGGTTTGGTTACTAAAGTTCAAAATAAACACACCGGAAAAGTCGTGATGTTGGGTAAATCAAGCCATGTAGAATCCGACGATCCCGTGCCTATGGCACGCCAAGTTTACATTAATCGAGTATGAGAAGCCGTCATAGTATATTGGGCTGGGGTAGTGGCAGAGAGAGAGAGAGATGGAGAGAGGATGACAGAAGGAGACCCTTCATAGTTGACATGTGTTTTTGTTTTCTATGTTGCAATACATCCATTCTTTTGCATACATTTAGACATCAACCATTGTCTGTATATTCCGTAAATAACTTCCCCACCATTATTGCTTTTACACACACACACATCAATAGGCGCACCCAGGACAATATGAGGGGGGGGGGGGGGGGGGGGGGGGTTGGAAACAGGCCTGTTTTGGGAAATCACCCCCCCCCCCCCCCCCCCCTTACAAAATTTGAGCGGTCTTGAGGCCACTTTAAGTGGTCTAGACCATCATAGCTAATAATGGTCTCGATCGTACCCCCCCAAACCAATTAGTGATCTCGGTCTCGGCCTTTATTGACAGATCTTGGACTCGGCTTCGAACACTCTTCACCAACACCCCTCCCCCCTCTCCTCTGTCAGAAAATGTTGACAGCCCCGCCCGCCCCCCCCCCCCCCCTCGAAAAATTCTACATTCCCCTTCAAATAAGCCCCAACCAACGACACCCTTAGATCCATTTAAAAATCCTCACAGACACCTCACTGGAATAATCTTCACGGACACCCCCCCCCTCCCCCGTGAAAAAAAAATAATGGGTACGCCACTGCACCCATCCCTAAAACACATCCCTCCACGCCCACCCACTCCTCCACACACACACCCCACACACGCATAAACACACACGCATACACGAACACACACAAACACCCATCCTTCCTTCACATACCACGTGTGCACACGCACACACACACACACACATACACACACTCACACACTATACACAAACCTTCACATGACTTATATGTTGGTGCGTTGGTATATATCCGTATGTCAAGAGTGATAATTTTAATCCCAAATGTATGTCATCATGGCTTTGAACACGACCGTAGGTGTGGCGACAATTTTTGGTGCCAGCTACCAGCACAAATTGTCGCCGTCACCTCCACAAATTGTCGCCGACGACAATTTGTGCAGAAGGCGACAATTTGTGGTGTCAACATTTTGCATAAATTGTCGCCGACGACAATTTGTGCAGGGACGACAATTTGTGGTGCAACAGGTTTGTTTCGGAATGAGTAAAGCAATATTGCAAGATAATCCAAATTCATGATGTATTATACTTTTTGTTTATTTTGTTTCCATGATAACTGTGTACCTGGTATAATTGAGTCATGAAAAAGTAGCTTTTTGTTTGTGTACTTGAAGTCGTGAAAAAAGAGGGTATTTGTAAAGCATGTAACTGAAATGCCGAAATTGTGGTCTCTTTAAAGGCCACTTTGTACTCGTTTTTGCGATAAAAAGGGGTCTTATTTCCTAAAAATGTACTTGAATACCTGCGAAATAGGGGGTAATTTTCAACCTCTAGAACGATCATCTACGTGTCCTACCTCTGAGTACGAGGTGACGCCGCCGGGGTTCTTGACTATCTGTACTGCTTTCTTTACTTTCCATTAGACTGTGGGTAGCCTGGCGATGATGTAGTATGTTTGAAACCATATTCTGCGGCAAGGCAAACAGCTTTAATTCCTTGCTGGAGAATTGTGGCCCGTTGTCAGAAAACACTTCTTATGGAATGCTGTAGCGAGCAAAGTTTTGTTTTTCAGCCAGATCTGATAGCAGTACTAGAAGTCGATGTCATCTTGCTCACTATAAAGTAGTTTGATAGGTAGTCAACCATGACCAAGTACATGGTTTCTTTGTTTTCACACAAATCCCACTCCAACCTTCTGCCATGGCATTTCTAGAACTGGATGTGGTAGCAGTGGTTCTTTTTGGTTTCTGCTTTTGTGTAAGTTGCAAGTTTCATATTTGCTCACCATGTCAGATATCTCTCCTGACATTCCTGCCAAGAAGGGTACATCTCTGGCAAGTCCTTTTGTTGTTCGATGCCAAGATGAGTTTGGTGTAGCTTCTGGACCATCATTCTGCTCATCTTGGTAGGAATAATGACCCGATCTATCTTGAATAACAGATCATCTTCGATAGTCAGTTCTTCTCGAAAGTCCAAATACTGCTTGGTCTCTGCATCTAAACTGGGCTCCAAAAGAAACTTATCACTTTTTCAGAGCGACGCTTACTAAAATCCATAGCACCAAATTGATTCATATTTAGACACAGATAAGCTATTATTCTCATTATGAAGCATATCTCAAAAATTACAAGTTTGCTTTTGGGCAATTCCAAGGTAACAGCGTGACGGTAGGAGGGTGTTTCTCACGATGAAAGTCTAAATAACTCACAAAATAAAAATTTCCGGAACCAAATTTTGATATGCATCTGTTCCCACTATCCTACCATTATTTACAATAGGAAAGAAAATCAAAATTCCCACTAAATTATGAATTATGAATATCAATATCTGCGGTAACAGCGTGACGGCAAAAAGACATGGGTTTCTTACATGGTAAGAAACTAAGCAAACTCTGTGAACTACAGGAACATTTTGCAATTTTGTCACAATGATTCTTTGTACTAGACATCAAGCTAGAACATCCAAATAAAAATGTAGAACAAATCCAATGTTCATAGTAAATATGATATCATAAACATATCTGTGCACGGTAACAGCGTGACGGTAACAGTGTGACCTCTGAATTGTACATGTTATATGGGAGATATTGATGAGATGAATAAGATTATATAATTTTGATGTAGTCATCCAGAATCTATACAGAACTAGATGAATGGGTAATATAACCCAGATACTCTGAAATGATGGTTCGCATGACACAAATTTGCAGCCTAGCGCCCTCTATTGATCAAAAATGTTTTTGGACAAAACTGAAATTCTTATCTTTTTCAGAATTTAGCTTGAGGAACCATCAAATATCAAACTCAAAATACAAACTTAATTGCAACAATAAAATATTAGACCTTTAACATCTGACCTTTGACCTTATTTCTCAAATTAGCATACAAATGTTTAATTTTATGTCGGCACAGTGCATATCTACAAGTGATTTGTTACATGTAACATGATTTCAATGTCAGTAAGTTTTTGTGTTTGAATTGGTAATTATCCGAGTGACCTTTGACCTGTGCTCCAAACATTTTCATAGAATTTTCTTTTATCTACAGTATTCTTTCTAACATTAATTCTGGCATTTTTTGGTGAGATAAAAAATAAACTACAATAATTTGACCTGTTGACCTTTGACCCCATGACCAAATTCTATAATCAGGTCATCTACTTCATTGAACGCATACCAGTATACCCAGGGGGCAAAGGGGGTTTAGCAGCTTTTGCCTGTTGTAAAAGGTTGGTCACCAGAAATGGCTTCTAGAACCCTCTAGGATCACAACCTAGGTGGACAACCTCGCGAACTAGCTACTGGAAGTCCACAGGATGAGTTTCAAGAAAATCACACCTGTAATACACTAAATTGTGTATTTTAGCCTTAGGGGTCATGAATACCCAGTCACACATCTTGCACAATTACACCACAATGCACTGCTGATTCCAGATTGTTTTTATAATGGAGGTCTTTCCTAAAGTCATGTGCATCGTTTAATACCAAATTTGAGCATATTGCACCTTTTGTTACTGCGTCACACGTCGTTACAACGTGATACATTACATACGGACGTGATTTTCGTATACAACGCGTATGTATGAAAAAACTAAATTCTTAAAAATGAAAAATAGGCTATATTTTGATCTTTAAACATGTAATTCGCATTTCAGATATCTATTTAGAGCATTATATAATGAAACTAAGCATGTACATGAATAAACAATAAAACACATACGCATTACAAACAATGAAATACATAAGAATATGAGTTGTGTTATAATTTGTTTAGATGTGGTTAAATTACTATAATCAAATGATACAACATATATCAACAAAATTACATAACGCTTATCCCGTGAATGAGGGAAGGAGGGAAGGGGGTGTTCAAAAGACCAGCCTTTCAGCAATAGACTCCAAACATAATTATAATCGAGGTCTACCCACCCAGTTTGGTGTGTCTGTAGTGTGTCAGTAGGCTTACATGACACGTTTGAGGGCAATTTTAATTCTAGGTCTAAAGGAGATATATCGTAAAAAGATATATTATGTTAAAGATTGGCCCACATAAATGTCTCATATGACCGTTCTAGAAACACAACCTACATGTATAGTTGGACTAGCTGCTGGAAGTCCACATGAAGCGAAACTTAAAAAGCATCTACAAAAAACCCACTAAAGGCAGCCATCTGAAACGTATGCTCCCTCTATGCTGCATCTCCATTCATCCATGCCACACCATACATCTGGTCAGAATCGTGTCATCAGGGATAAAGAGACATGCAATTTTGCTTATGTGTTATGCGCTATATAGAAATATTTCATTATTATTATTGAAGAGGTTGTAGTCAAAGTCAATGACAAAAGGACAGTGGTTGTTAATGCAATGTGCGTCATATGTCACTGGCCATCTCAAGCAAGTCTCACTGATCTCTCACAGCTGTGGGTGAGGACAGCCCAGAATCGGCACATATCGACACTGCTGGTAAAAAAAAAAAAAACACCTGCCAATGCTTTAACAGATGACATTATTCCCTGAACACAAGAACTTGCAATGGATGTGTACATCACCAAAGCAGAACAGTTTAAGGATTCCGATCTGGGAAATTTGAGAGCTTAACAGTGTTTGAACAACGAGTCGGCTCTCTTGAAGCTACTGCCTCCTAGTGAGGATGCTTTTCTCCTTTGTCTCAAACGAGCTTCTCACGTCATCATTGATAAGAATGCGCACATTCCGAAGCCAAACATTCCATCATGTATAGAGTTTGGATAGTCCCTCAGTGATGGAAGTTCTAGTGTCAACTACACAGCAAGCCTGGGCAAGACAATAATCATGTTGATGGGTGCCATAATAACTGTTCCTATACATGAAGAAAGCGGTTCCATACTTTGGAATTGCTAAAAATGTTTCACCTTTATGAAAGGCGTACCACTGCTGTTCTTTCTGTTATCCGAAGGCAAATCAGAAAATTTGGTTTGGCACTAAGAGGAATCCAGTCTTCCTACCACGTACTTCACATATTGCCGGGTTCCTTGAACAGAGTAGGTGAAAAATATCACTGAACCCATGCTTGTTCATGCAGTCATACATGTCAAGCTGTCTACCAGTAGCAAAAATCATAGTCATCCGCAGAACTTCATTGCTCTTGCCTGCATTGCGGCTGTTTTCCTCTTTTCTTCTTGAGATGTGTCTCGTTAGGGTGTACAAGGTGTTGAGCGTCATAAGTCTTGTTTTCTTCTTCTCACTGGAAAAGAACCCTGTTACAGTGCCTTCAAAGTTCAAACACCCCCTTTTTATGTTGCTGAGGTTTTTTTTACCGGAACACTGCACATGTTCCTGAAGGAATGTGGTGTTGCTGTGTACGGTTTGGTTTCCAGTGCTGCCATGACCTCGACTACAGCTCTTTATCCACGGTGACACATGGTTTGGTGTAGACGTGTTTTTTCAGTTTACGCTTGACGTGGACTTTCAGCAGATAGTCAACAAGGTTTTGCACACAGTTTGTGTTCCTAGAAGGCCCTATATGCCACTTCTATAGGTCAATCCTTAACAACAGTACCCCCTTCCAAGCTTCATAATGTACCTCCTTTATAAGAGTTAGTAAGAGACTCTGCTTTAAACTTGTCATGTAAGCCTTCACTTACACTTCGTCCATTCAGGGTGAGTATAATCCTCGCTTATAATTATTGTTGTAGTCCACTGATGGTCTTGTGACCCCCTCCACCCCCCCCCCCCTCACACATAAATACACACACACAGACACACACACACACACTCACACGCACACACCTCTGTATCTGATTCAAATGATGAACAGTTATAATGTTTCAGATGGATTTTGTATCATATTATCGCAATCTAAACAAATTAATACATTTACTACTCATATTCTTATGTATTTGTTTGTTTTTTATTGGCTTTGTTTTGTATTGAATTAATAATTTACATAATTGGTGTCTTTGTATGATGCTCTTTATAGGTATTTAAAATCGAATTAATTATTTAAAGATTAAGATATAGCCTATTATTAATTCTTAAAAAAGTTATTTGCATTTCATACATAAGCGCTGTATTCGAAATTTCACGTCCATGTGTGACGCATCACGATGTAACGACGTGTGACACAGTAACCAAAAATGCAATATGCTCACATTTGGTATCAAACGATGCGCAGGAGTTTAGGGAAAACCTTCATGAAAAAACAATCTGGAATAAGCTGTGCATTGTGGTGTAATTGTGCAAGATGTGTGACTGGGTATTCATGACCCCTAAGGCTAAAACACATTATTTAGTGCATTAGGTGTGGTTTTCTTGAAACTCATTTTGTGGACTTCCAGTAGCTAGTTCGCGAGGTTGTCCACCTAGGTTGTGATCCTAGAAGGTCCTAGAAGTCATTTCTGGTGGCCAACCTTTTACAACAGGCAAAAGCTGAAAACACAAAAAAATGGGTGTTTGCCCCCTGGGTAGTATTAATTATCATGTCATCCTTCAAGGATTCTTGAAATATCTTGAGAATAATATATTTTTTGCATATTAATTAGCTGTGACCTTTGACCTTTGACCTCATGGCCCCAAAATGTATCAGATAATCCATACCTCTGAATACATGTCTTGTACAAAGTTTGAACAGAATCCATCCAACGATTCTTGAGATATTGCAAACAAAAAGTAGGTTGCGTCATGCTGTTACCCAAAAAGTAACAGCGTGACCAAATTGATATTGCTTAGATTTATTAGTGGTAAAAGATAATGCTGCTATTTAGCATCCATAATATAGCTCTATGGGTGAATGAAGAAAAAACAAAAAATTATTTCATTCCCATTCATATTTTTCCAGAAATATTAAAAATACCTGTTTTTAGGGTAACAGCGTGACATATAGATGACTATAAATGAAACAGTCACTGAAGCAGAACAAAGAGTGAAAATGCCGAAATGGATATTTATCTGATAAATTGAGGTAATGTTCTTACCAACACTGAAAGAAAATGTTATGAAAACCTATTTTTGCAGCTTTTAAGCTTAATATTTACAAGTATATTTTGTGAAAATAATTGAAAATTAATTTATGCTAATTAATTCCTATGAAATAATAGTTTACGGCAAATTTTTTTTTTGAACAAAATGCATTTCTGAATAGTTTGATCTTTAAGCTTTAATTTGATACCAAATATGTTATGATTCGACGAATTTGAAAAATGGGTGCTTATGTCAATGTTTGCTTGGAATTGCCCTTTTGCCAAAAAAGAGAAAAATACCATGGAATGACTACAGGTCACTTTTCAAAAATCACAGAAACTGCTCGCTGCGAACCTCCACGAAAGGCGGTCTATTCAGAGCTTTCAATAGCTATTCATTCAACTTCAAAGGCGGGTTATGTAACCACTAGACTGGCTATTGTCCGTATCGAGCTCTGTGCTCGGAAAGCGAGCAGTTTCTGTGATTTTTGAAAAATGACCTCTTGCGATTTCACCTTATTTTATTCTGTGTTGACTAAAGCAAACATAATTTTTGTAGATGAGCTTGCTAAGGAGTATTATATCTATTCTATGCCCAATTATGAATACTTGTTATGCTTTGGATTTTAATGTGTGTCGCTCTGAAGAAGTGATAAGTTTCTTTTGGAACCCAGTTTATCTCAGCTCGTTCTTCAGGCCACCCATTCTGGACTTGTACCTATAACTTTTGAAGCACTGGATCTTCCTGGGTCTCTCCTTGAATTTCTTGTGTTCGTGTTGGTGACATTGGCAGCACGTCAACCATGAAGACTTCAACTTCCTCGTTGTGTTCTGGATCCACTTCAGTGCGTTGTATGAAGTCTCGGCTCAATGCGTCTGCTACATACAGTTATGTAGCATTCTTGTATTGTACTACACAATCGTATTTCTGAATTTTTAGAAGCATTTTTTGTAGTCTGGGTAGCGTGTCAGCTAGCGGCCGTTTCATAATGTTCTCGAGTGGTTTGTGATCCGACTCGTCTCGGCGTATCTCTTTTCACAGTCCGTTAATGCTTTTGACGCATAAGCAATCGGTTTGTCCTCTTAAAGAAGCACAGCTCCAACTCCATCTTTAGATACATCTGCAATTACCACCACTGGCTTGGTGATGTCATAATAATGGAGTACTGCAGATCAGTATGTCATCCATTACAACTTCCACCCCATCCAGAACTTCTAACATCTGTGCAGGGACATTGCTCTCTGGAACTGTTTCTGGTGATGACTTCAATCCGAAGGGCATCCACATGTATCTGTATCTTCCATGAGGGGTGTTAAACGTGCAAAGATCTACACTAGCATCGTCCAGCTTCATCTGCCAGTACCCTGAGTTTGCATCTAGTGTTGAGAATACCTTTGAATTTGGTACTCTGGCAACAACTTCATCTATGGTATGCATAGGGTAATGTTCACGCTGAATTGCCTCATTCAGGTCACTCGGATCAATGCAGATTCTAACTCGGTCACTGTTCTTTTTTCTCACCTCTCACCATGCTGCTCACCCATTTGCTTGGTTTGTTCACTTTCTCTATCACTCCAAGCTTCTCCATCCTCTGTAGCTCCTCTTTCACCTTTTCTCTGAGGGCCATTGGAACTCTACGTGGTGGGTAAATCTCTGGTAAAGCCTCTGGTTGTAGCTTGATGCTTTGTTCTCCAGGCATGCATCCCAAGCCTCGAAATACATCTGCAATTTTACTTCTACGTCAGACTGGATGGCTTGAATTCGTTGTATCAAGGCGAGTTCCTGGCATGCTTTCAGTCCCAAAACTGGTTGTACCTTATAAAAGTCATACCTGTAAAGTGTCCAAATCCACAAAAATTACTTGGAGCTTCCTCGTTTCTCTTCTACCGTGTTGTTTAGCGTATGGTAAGAGAAGAATAAAATAGGGTTGGATTTTTTTCAAATGTCCCTTTAGTATGAAGATAATTATCATTGAACATCATTATTTAAAAAGCGTTGATCAACGCATTTGAAAAAAAGTACAATTGTTGTAGCTAAACACGTCCGAGCCAGCACGCGTGGGAAACATTCCAGACGCTACTGAACTTTGATCCAACGTGCGCAAATTCCATGAATTATGTACAGTCTGTAAACATACACGAGTGCGGATATCGTCAACGGCTGATTATTACTGCTACAAATCCATGACAGGCCATCAGTATTCGGTGATAAAATATGAACTCAATATTCGTTTTTTTTCACTAGGTAAACAGTGTTCGTTTGACCATACATTGCGAGACAAACGAATATCACTAGCGATATTATTTCCGATACTATATCCGCAATGGATTATATATTTACTATTATTGATTGAACATACGGGCGCCTTGCCCTGAAATTGATACGTAGATATGAGCGTTGTAGCAAGAAGGTGGCTCTGTTCTACCGTGGGTTGGGATCAGCCGTTGGGGGCCGGTTTGGTCGGGGTAGTGTCATGGCGACGTATCGTACGCTGGTTCGGCAGGCGGGCCGCACCAGTGTTCCGTTGTTTGGTTGAGTGCCCGTGTGCACCGGCCAATAGACGCGGTCTGTTGCTGACCTATCAGGAACGCACTCGCTCATGCGAGAGTGTGTTTTGGAGCCACGGTAGAGCATAAAAACCGATTGTCTACATTAGATTTTATCATTTGACAAAGTATTGCAGCGGCATACGAAACGTCATGATCGTTTAGATTCCTAGTTTGACCATACATTGCGAGACAAACGAATATCACTAGCGATATTATTTCCGATAGAGTTCATTTTCTTTCAAACTTTCACAAATCTTTCAATTGTATTTTACAATGATATTGATGTAGGATTGAAGTCTCAAATGTCATTTTGTGCAATATCTGACACTTTACAGGTATCACTTTAATGGTTCCTCGTGAAAATTTTATATCTAACTACTGTTTCGTTCTTTGGAGGGTTGGAATAGCTTTCATGCCTCTAGCACTGTCTCCAAAGTCTCCTCTGTCTGTGCAATTCTCTCCCTCGAACACCCACCAGATACAAAAGCATCTTTTTCTTGATTGCATCTTCCTTTCCTGTCATCGCAAATTGCTCCTTCCACTGCCTCCATTCTAATGGCAGGTGTGTAGCTTCAAGATTTACTTCATTTGGGGGTCGTATCTGCTCCATTTTGACTTGTAGCGCAGTCCACAAAAGCACAGCATACAGTCTATAGACACAAATTCGTCTGGTATATCCGGTCACTCCGGTAGCGGCAGCCGTAGGAGTAGTGCACGGGCGATATTCGGTTCACTCTGCACATCATCACTCGTTCGATCAGACAGTGTATAAAGTCACTGTTTATAAAGTCACTTTATGTCACTTCCACAGTTCATTGTTCACGATAAAATCCCACCTTTGCGTCGGCAGCACACACAACGCGTCGCCGATAGCGCTCCTAATCGATAGTACGTCACCCGCGTCCGCAACCCCTAGCCTTATAGCCACGCACGCTAACAGATCCCCACTCCTGACGACGGATAGTCAACCTATTCGAAACGTCGAGTCCCTCCTACCATCCACCCTCTCCTCGCAATACCAACAGTCCTTTCTAGGACTACCAACTGTCCTTTTTAGGACTCTCCTAGAAAGAATACCAACAGTCCTTTTCAGGAATATCCCAACAGTCCTTTCTAGGACTAACAACAGTCCTTTCTAGGACTACCAATTGTCCTTTTTAGGACTCTCCTAGAAAGAATACCAACAGTCTTTTTCAGGACTATCCCAACAGTCCTTTATAGGACTACCAACAGTCCTTTCTAGGACTATCAACAGTCCTTTCTATGACTACCAACAGTTCTTTTTAGAACTCTCCTAGAAAGAATATCAACAGTTCTTTTCAGAACTACACCAACAGTCCTTTCTAGGACTACATAGTCCTTTTCAGGGCTTACCAATCCCCCCATCTCACATGGTGTACCCGTAAACCACACGTATTATATACACCACCATGGAAACCGATACTTACAAGCAACATTTAACTCAGCTCTACGGGGAGCCGACCCAAGTATCAGACAGGCAACTACAGCGCAACCACGTCAAAGAAGCGAAACTCAAGAACCACCTCACCTTTCTTAAACACTGCGGTGACTCCAGCATTACCCCACCGGGGCTACAGCTCAAGTCTTCAATCGACACACCACGCGCAGAACAGATCCTACACAAGGCAGGATTAGCCTTAGTCAGAGAACGCATCGCCAACAGTCCTTTCTAGGACTATCAACAGTCCTTTCTATGACTACCAACAGTTCTTTTTTCGAACTCTCCTAGAAAGAATATCAACAGTTCTTTTCAGAAATACACCAACAGTCCTTTCTAGGACTACCATAGTCCTTTTCAGGGCTTACCAATCCACCATCTCACATGGTGTACCCGTAAACCACACGTATTAAAATCCCACCTGACACCATGTTTAGCGTGTTGTAGTTACATAACAACAAATGACTCTTCAACAAGTCTGGAATTAAGCTTACAATGTCTTTATTCACTCGAACTCTCGGGATATCGGCTGATCGCAGATCGCCATATTATCGTCGCCTATTCGCCAATAGATGGCGCTCTACTCATTACACCCCGGAGCTAAGGCGGCAATAGCCTGTTGATATTCGTTAGCCGAAGTGCTATTGGCGCATCGGTCTCTTTGCGTACAATCATTTTTCAACTTCAAATGTGTCTTGGGTAAATGCGAGAAATTCGCCGTTACCAGAACAGCACAGAACTGCTCATTCGCAAGCTTCCATAAGTGGTACTTATTCCTTATCTCTTTAGAATTAACTCGTTTAAACGAATTAATGTACTGTGAGTTGAGATTCCATGTACAACAAAATCCAGATAAATTTTGTATCATCACATCGCATAAAAATACACTTTTAGCACAACTATAAAACAATCAATCTAATTGGCTCTAGCTTATGGGACAGCGTTACGTTATAATGAGAGATGCATTGGGATTGGAATTTTTTCCTCAAGAGCGTTGTATAAAATATAAATCAAATATTTGTTTCCACTTTTTAATTTTGTTTGCATCTTTTGAGCTTGACGAGATTTAAATTTGTGTTCAGTGATTTGTTCACTACCACCATGCCCAAATTCAGGTAGATACCATATTTGAAGCACGAAAGTCAAAAAATAAGGCGAGTCATGAATATTCATAATATTATTTTTGACTAACCACTTTGTTTTATAATTGTGAGGAAATTGTATATAATATGCTGATTAATGCTACTGTAAGTCCGGTTTCGTTTTTCCGGAACCGGTGGCCCGGAAAAAAAAAGAAAGAAAAACAAAATCGAAACCGGGACCCGATTGTAACGGTCGGGGACCGATTTGATCGACTGAACCGACTCAGTCTTAGTATACATGGAATCTTAAATCACAGTAAATTCATTCATTTAGACGAATTAATTCTAAAGAGCGAAGGAAGGAGTACCACTTTGAAAAATTACCAAAAACACATTTCAAGTTGAAAAATAATTGTAAGAAAAGAGACAGATACAGCACTTCGTCTAACAAAGATTAACATGCTATTGCTGCGTGAGCTCCGGGATGACAGGGAGGCATACTCACCCCTGCAAGTCAAGGGGCTTACTGTAAAAGCCCCTTGCACTGGTATGCAGTATTTCCAGTATGTGAAGAATCAATACTGATATGCTAGACTAGAAAGTTATCCAAATGCAGACAATTTGTGATATGTATCACTATAATTAGTCTTTACTGTAATACATATCTAAAATGAGTCAGAGCTTGGTAGATCTTAAAATCCAGAGTTGAAATCCAAAAAGAATTGAGGAAAAACTATCCAAACTTTCTGCCTAGATTGCAGTCCCAACAGCCAGCAGTACATAGAGCAATACAGTATGCAGAGTGCCCTCTTTTGACCAGTGCAGTACAGACTGTAAGATAACAGTATCATTGTACTACAATAACTGTAGTATGTTACAATGTCAATCACACCTTTAACACTAGATAAGTACCGAAATAACCTGAATTCTGTGTGAAAAGTGGACTAAAACTCAAAATAAACCCAGCTATGGATACAGTTATTATTAAGTTATGGATTTACATCTATGAAGGTTAGTTTCGATTGCAGATTTATCTTGTTTATATATTTTTGTTCTGGTAGTCTCCATATGCCACAGTTCACAACACATTGCATACTGTGGCACATACAAAATAGGCTACACCTGAGGCATAATGCAATCGCCACCAGCATGAATCTGGGAGGTAGTCAAATAAAACAGAAAAAAGGCTTTCCTCCCATATTCATGCTGGTGACGTTTGTGTTTTGCCTTCATGGTGCCTTCTTTCTTCGTCGACCAGTGCCCCGGAGGCCGGGGGGAGCATGTTAAAGGTATGGTGACAAGAAAATCAGCTGAAAATGGTATGTTAGCCCTGCAGAAAGCCACTTTCATGTAGATTTCGAATAAAACAACCGTTTTGCACTTGGAAAATGATTTATAAATGATATGAGGACCTGAAAATTTACTTTGAAAGTGCACTCCAAAAAGAAGAAAAATGACGTCATCGTTGTGACGTCACATGCAGGCAATCGCAGGATCCCCGATACTCGAATTGTCATAGACGTACACGCTAAGCGCATCTAATCACGTTGACAGAGAGATATTATTTCGAATTTGTTCAATATCTACATACATTTGTTTGAGCTTACAATTATGGAGGATCCACACTCAGATTCATCTGATTCTAACAGTGAGCGTGAATTAGACGAAGGATCTGGATCACAGTCAGAATCAAGTTTTTAATTGACAGATCCTGAAGATAAAATTCCAAATGTGCGTCGGCAGCCAAAATGGAGTGGAAGTGATATAGGTGCAACCGTACAGATTTGGCCGTGGCTGAGCAAATTCATGACAATTTCCCCATATTTGCAGACACCATTTTCATAATTCTTTTTTCATTATTTATCTCCACAAATACAACAAATATAATTGCCAAATAAAGGCGCATACTCACTCTAAAATCGCTTCGAGGAAGTCTCCGATATGATTATAGCAATCGTATTCCCAGCCTGGTCTTCCGGCCATCAGCACGCAAGTACGCTGCGGCTAGCGCAGGCCTAGCATAACCCTATCATAATGAACCCTAGTAGGCGGCTTCATCCGATCACGTCTGAAAACATGGTGTACAAAAATTCGGTGTTTCGCACTCAAAATCATCTTTTTATGCGGCAATAAAACGACAAGCATCGATGCTTTGATGGATCCATCTAACAATATTTACGGAAATATATTTACAGAACATTCAGAATTACCTCAGTTTTTACCTCACTTTTCCCGAAGTAAACAAATCCAAAACTCAAGTCGTTGGCGAGCGTGAGCAGAGGGAGATTACCAAGATTATCAGCGCATTTTTGTGCCGTTTTTGCAGGTTATCGTTCTCGTATTTGTTTCAAAAGCCTTGCAAACATGTAAGTAAATTAAGAAATAGTCTAGAATAGGTGCGATCGTAATAATCTTGCATTTTCCTTGCTTTTCGGAACTTTTTAATAGTGAAACTATAGCTATAGCATAACGTATCTCAAGGCACAGGGCCGCTGCCACTATGGTAGGGTTCTAGGACTACTACCCCCTGGACAACCACCCCCCGGACGATTACCCCCGGACAACTACCCCCCTAGGACAATTACCCCCCGGACAACTACCACCCGGACAATTACCCCCCTAGGACAATTACCCCCCAAGACAATTACCCCCCAAGACAACTACCCCCCAAGACAATTACCCCCCAAGACAATTACCCCTCAAGACAATTACCCCCCGGACGATTACCCCCCGGACAACTACCCCCCCGGAATATTACCCCCCAAGACAACTACCCCCAGGACGATTACCCCCCAGACAATCACCCCCGGTCTATAACCCCCCGGACAACTACCCCCCTGAAATATCCCCCCCCCCCAAGACAATCACCCCCCTCCCCCCAAAGACAATTACCCCCCAAGACAACCACCCCAAGACAACCACCCCAAGACAACCACCCCAAGACAAAATATGTGATCGCTCAGGCCGGTACCCTGGATTTTTCAAGGCGTTGGCTTTGGGCTTTGGGGGTGCGTATATTCAAAAACGGGACCAAGACAACTGGTTGAGTCGTGTGTTTGTGTGGGGGGGGGGGGGGGGAGTGGGGGTGGGGGCGGGGGGGGGGGGCGTCGCTGATTTAGACCACTGTTTTAGTTTTGTAAGCAGGGAGTTGGGGTCGTCAAATGGGCCGATCGCTGCCCGAGACCGAGAACGATAAAAAGTGGACCTTTCTGAATGGGGGGGGGGGGGGGGGGGGGGGGGGGGGGTGTACGCACCCAACACACACCCATGCTACGGGACTGCCAATACACGAATATACTGCATACATACTGCGATATCGCAATCCGAAATGTAGGTAAACACATTGTGCGGCATCCGGTGCATTTGTGACCTAGGCGTATCACATGTTTTATATGTTTTTCGGTCAATTTCGTAAGCTTTTCATTCGTTTCAATAAGCGTGTCATTCAATTTCACGAAATTGAGCTGAAGGCTTGTCATTTTGGTTCAAAATTGCATTATGTTCATACGATTTAGCTCTTCGATCAAGTGATTTACCACTTTTAGCATTCAATTAAAAAAAACACGCTATTTGCATTTATTGTGTTTGCAAAATCAAATTGATATTATCATGTTCCATTCCCAGTTTCCCACGACCTAGTTAACGGTAACCGCAACCGCATACCGCGCGTTCGCGCGATTACCAGGAATGAGTTATATTTATGGGTGCGCTTCGTTATTCCGAAGGTTCTTTATTCCGAAGGTTCTTTATTCCGAAGGTTCGTTATTCCGAACACGCAAATTTCGTATACCTGAGGGTTCGTTAATCCTAAAATGAAATAGGGTTCGTTAATCCGAACATTTGTTGCATTATTCCGAAGGTTCGTTATTCCGAGGGTTCGTTATTCCGAAGGTTCGCTATTCCTAAAATGAAATCGGGTTCGTTAATCCGAAAATGAATTTGGGTTTGTTATAATGCTATAATTTAATATAAAGAGATAAAAAAACTTAAATGTTTGATTGGTCTGGCCAAGGGAGGGAAAGGGGGAAGGGGTATGCTTAATGCAGGCTGTAAATTAAATAAACAAAACACAAATCATAGTATTATAACAAACCCGATTTAATTTTCGGATTAACGAACCCTATTTTATTTTCTGACTAATGAACCTTCGGAATAACGAACCTTCTGAATAACGAACCTTCGGAATAACGAACCTTCGGAATAACTGAACCTTCGGAATAACAAACATTCGGAATAACGGACTGTAACCAACACAATTGGCAACATTGAATGCACCCGGGTGACGGGGAGGGGGGGGGGGGGGGGACATGCCTCCCCCCATACATTTGAAAGTGGAGGTGATTGTCACTCCCACTTTTTAATATGCATACATTATGTATGTTTGATTCCATAGCTTGAACTACGTATCATATAATATTACTGTCAAGGATATGCACCAAATCGCTCCACTACCAGTTGTGCCCCCCCCCCCCCCCCATTCGTTGACCCTCGCTACGCCACTGGTCTTAAGGTAAGATGTCTTGGGCTAATTGTCTTGAGGATAATTGTCTTGGAGTTTAATTGTCCAGGGGGTAATTGTCCAGGGGGTAATCGTCCTGGGGGTAATTATCCGGGAGGTAGTTGTCTTGGGGGGTAATAATCCGGGGGGTAGTTGTCCGGGGGGTAATTGTCTGGGGGGTAATCGTCCGGGGGGTAGTTGTCCGGGGGGTGATTGTCCGGGGGGTAATTGTCCGGGGGTAGTTGTCCGGGGGGTAGTTGTCCGGGGGGTAGATGTCCGGGGGGTAGTTGTCCGGGGGGTAATATTCCGGGGGGTAGTTGTCCGGGGGGTAATTGTCCGGGGGGTAGTTGTCCGGGGGATAGTTGTCCGGGGGGTAATTGTCCGGGCGGTAGTTGTCTTGGGGGGTAGTTGTCTTGGGGGGTAATTGTCTTGGGGGGTAATTGTCTTGGGGGTAATTGTCTTGGGGGGTAATTGTCTTGGGGGGTAGTTGTCTTCGGGGGTAATTGTCTTGGGGGGTAATTGTCCTAGGGGGGTAATTGTCCGGGTGGTAGTTGTCCGGGGGGTAATTGTCCTAGGGGGGTAGTTGTCCGGGGGGTAATCATCCGGGGGGTGGTTGTCCAGGGGTAGTAGTCCGGACACGGGAAACCTGCGCTCGCTGCACACAGCGCTAGTTGGTGCTTGGCCCAGTCGACCCTCGTTAATTTAACTTTTTAGGTCTAAATCCGCCTAATACGTGGATCCTTAGGAAAATGGTGCAGCCTAATTCCTTCCTTAGTTTGTGTTGCTACATCCTGCTGCAATGCATTTCTGAGGTATTTTCAGTTAATCCTTAATTTCCAAGCAAAAAAGAGTTTGTTTTACTAGCAAGTCAAAGTTTTGCATTGAACCACGTTGCAAACAATTCTCGCACTTCCGTGTTTTGGTCTGCATGTGACGACATGACTCGATGAGCTCCGCTCCGCTATAAATAACTTATTTAGGCGTATGGAACGCCGACGCGAAAAGGAGTCCAAAAATTGCATGAAAATTTTCCTTTTTTTGCCCAACTTAAGGATTTTTTTGAAAAAAAGAATGTGGTATATCAATAAAGGCACATATTCAAAGCTATACACCTGAATCAAAGCCGGGATATCCCCCCTCCTTTAATGTAACGTACATCACATAATTTAGCGCAATGATAAAACAAGCAATCTGATTGGCTCTTGCTAACGGGATCGCATTATGTTCCAATGAAATATGCGCTGGGATTGGATACATTTCCAGAGAATATTGTAATTTTTGTAAATTTGTTTCCACTTTTTTCATTATTTATTCTCTACTCATGGGATGGATTGCTTTTGTCAGCTACACCCTGTTTTTCATAGGGATCCAGGTTTTTTATAAACAATTTGCAAATTTTGAGCTTGACGATTTTCGGAATGCTATTATATTATTTGTATGTAGGCCTACAACATAATTATGTAATTTAAGATAGATATGGAATGTGAAGCACGACACGAAATTATTTCGACCGACGGCCCGCGGTCTATAGCTCTCTAGTGATGCATTATTCTCATATTTTGTAATTTTTAATACTTTAAATGACACCTACAACAACGGAACAATTACCAATTTGAACCTCAAGCCATAGTTATTCAGCAAATTCATTATCATACATCAACATAACATCAACGTAACGCATGCGTATGGGCGGCCAAAAGAGCCAAAATTAATAATACAAAATAAACAAACAATGATAGAAATAAACAAAGATTCAGAAATAGACATGGAGATAATGCAGAAATAAAGACAATCTCACAATTTAAGATCACTACAAAAATAAAGCAACTTTTCAAAATAAATAAAACACAAAAATAAAGACAACTTCAGAATTGAAGATAACTGCAGAAATAAAGACAACTACAGAATTAAAGATAACTGCAAAAATAAGTACAACCACAGAGTTGAAGAAAGCTTTGGAGATAAAGACAACCACGGAATTAAAGAAAGCTTCGGATATAAAGACAACCACGGAATTAAAGATAACTGCAGAAATAAAGATAACCACAGAACTAAAGTTTAGAAAGGTAGATAACGACTGAAATTAAGTCTACTATAAAAAACAATATGCACGCTAAAATTATAGTCAAATACAAAATTAAGATAACAAACTGACAATAACAGGACAAGAGAGGGTGTCATAACGAAAAAAATAACCAAGAATAAGAGGATATAAAGCAGTATATGTTACCTCATTGGTTTTAGGGTTTTAATTAAATATAAACAGAGAATGGGACTAGTGTCGGGAGGGGAGAAGGGGGAGGGCATAACAATGTTTTATGGATGGCTAGGGGTAGCGAAGGGGGGGGGGGGGCTGGATAGGGTGATATAAAGCAGTATATGTTACCTCCTTGATTTTGGGGTTTTAATTAAATATGAACAGAGAATAGGACTAGTGTCGGGAGGGGAGAAGGTGGAGGGCATAACATTGTGTTATGGATGGCTAGGGGTAAGGGGGGGGGGGAGTGGTATGTCTGGATAAGGGGGTATAAACACCATATGTTACCTCCTTGGTGTTAGGGTTTTAATTAAATATGAACAGAGAATGGGACTAGTGTGGGTACAACCATGTTTTATGGATGTATAGGGTTAGTCAAGGGGGGCGTAGCTTGGGGGCACTGGCCATCGCTGTATGGACCCTCCCATGTTCGTCCTTATGTTGGGGAGCCCCCTCAAAGCATGAATAAAACCTAGGGGCACCGCACATATAATTGGAGCCCCCTCAGAGCATGATCAAAGCTAGGGGCACCGCACATCAATTGGGGGCCCTCTTAGAAGACTGGGGGCTCTGCCTATCTATTTTGGAGCACCCTCTGATCATAACCGAAGCTTGGGGGCACCGCCCATTGCTTTATTGACCCTCTTAGAAGACTGGGAGCTCCATCCTTATTTGTTGTAGCCCTCTCTTATCATACCCGATGAGTGGGTGCACCGCTCATCGCTTTTGCGACCCATTCCGAAGACTAACGACCTCGTGAAATTATTCACGAGGGCTATTTTGGGGCTCACAGGGGCTCTTATTTTTGTTTACATCGTTTGCACTGCTCACGGGTCTAATACATTATTATCAATAGTTATCATGATGTGACTAGCTATCCGATTATGCTATGTTTGGTACGTTTCTGGCGCTTTCCGATCATGCAGAAAGATTTTTTTTTAACGGCTCACGGGGGCGATTACAAAGCTTTCGGGGGCGAATCGCCAGTCGCCCCCGTGTATTTTTTGGCTGCTGGGGGCTCCGTAATTATGTTGGGGAGCCCTCTCAGAGCATGAATAAAACGTAGGGGCACCGCCCATATATATGGAGCCCCTCCGGAGCATGATTTATGCTGCCTATGATGCCTATCTATTTTGAGCCCATCTGAGCATACCCGAAGCTTGGGGGCACCGCCCATCGATTTATGGACCCTCTTATAAGAGTGGGGGCTCCGTCCTTATTTGTTGGAGCCCCCTCTGACCATACCCGAAGCTTGGGGGCACCGCTTATCTCTTTTGGGACCCCTTCCGAATACTTGGGGCTCCGTCCTTATGTTGGGAGCCCCTTCAGATCATGAACAAAACCTAGGGCCACCGCCCATATAATCAGAGCCTCCTCAAAGCATGATCGAAGCTGGATATAGGGATATAAAAGATTACATTGTAATATATTTAATACCTCCTTGGTTTTAAATTTCTTGCCGTTTCCTCTGTAATTCTATTATTATCCGACACATTCATTGGGTCACTGAATTAGAGCTCTGGCCGGGCGGTAAAGTGTAATTTCCCCTCGGCGCGGAACACGTGTACGTACGTACGTAGCTAGCACATGCTACCCATGATCGGATCGGAGTGCATGAGGTACATTGGCTGCGGACCCCTGGACAATCAGCCCCCGAGGTTAGAGGCCGAGGCCGAGGGTAGCCGAGTTTGCGAGGCTATCCGGCCGTATGCGCGAGCGCTTGGTTAATTTCGTTTCGTTAGGACACCCTCTCTTGTCCTCTTATTGTCAGTTTGTTTGAGTTTTTTATCTTAATTTTGTATTTGACTATAATTTTAGCGTGCATATTGTTTTTATAGTAGATTTAATTTCAGTCGTTATCTACCTTTCAAAACTTTAATTCAGTTGTTGTTTCTGCAGTTATCTTTTATTCCGTGGTTGTCTTTATTTCCAAAGCTTTCTTTAATTTCGTGGTTGCCTTTATCTCCAAAGCATTCTTAAATTCTGTGGTTGTCCTTATTTCTGCAGTTATTTTGAATTCTGTTGGTGTCTTTATTTCTGCAGATATCTTTATCTCCGAAGCTTTCTTTATGATGGTTGTCCGTATTTCTGCGGTTTCTGTGGTTGTCTTTTTTTTGCATTTTTTTTTATTTCTGCATTTGTCTTTATTTATGCAGATATCTTTATCTCTGAAGCTTTCTTTATAATTCTGTGGTTGTCCTTATTTTTGCAGTTATCTTTAATTCTGAAGTTGTCTTTATTTTTGTGTTATATTTATTTTGAAAGCTGCTTAATTTTTTTAGTAATCTTTATTGTCTTTATTTCTGCATTATCTCCATGTCTATTTCTGAACCTTTGTTTATTTCTATCATTGTTTGTTTATTTTGTATTATTTATTTTCCCTTCTGGCCGCCCATACATGCGTGATAAAACATCTGAGTCGAACGTTTTCAGCCACCTATTAGCGTTCATAAAATATATACATTTGTTCCCACTTGCACGTCGATCTCCAGTCGCTAGAGACTCGTCATTAACTTGCTCGTGGTATTACTCATCATCAATTTGTTCATGTGATTACTATTACGGCAGATAAGCAGTTGTTCAGCCATTGGAGATGTCAGGTGGAAGTGCTTTGGAACTCAGAAGGCTGAAGCGTAATATAGAAAATGTTGCTTCTCAATTATCCGAAGGGCAAGGGAGTAGAGCTAGGTAAGTACAAATAACAAGCGTCAGTTGTACCCTTCCTGATATTTATTTATTTATTTATTTTATTTATTTATTCCTGCATGTCTCACAGTAAACAAGTTGGTACATAAAATAAACTGTCATAACATCGAAATAGAAACATATGGAGGTCGGCAATATAAGCTAGAAGCTTGAAGTGATGCCATACCTAAGATATTACAAGTTTTACATATTCTTAAAACATAGATAAACATGAATTAATACAAACGGAAAAAAAAGAAGTAATAAAAAGCAAATATGAAACATTATTTAAAAGTAAAGAGAAAGAGGATAGTTAAATCTCTACAGTATGTTCGAGAGCAGGAATAAATGTAGCGGGCATGATAGAAAGGTACAGTCCATACTGGAAGAGAAATACGGGAAACAGAGAGAGAAAAGAAAAAGTGGGGGGGAGCTGAGAGAGGGGGAGACAGGTTTGAAGATGCCTAAATGTAATTACTTAACAGTGACATGTTATGCCGAATTACGCACAAATATATATATATAGAATACTACAATACATGTTATCGTAGGAATTAACAAACCAACTGATTGAACAAAATATCTACACAAAGACGTTTGCAATGAGCATGCGTTTGACTGCATTTTTAAAAGAATAAAGTGTAGGCAAATTACGTGTTTCAATTAACAAAGAATTCCAAACGTCTGGACCAGTATGTCTCACTGATTTATGTGCCAGTACTGTACGTGGATTAAACAAATGCAAGTTTGCTGCTTGTCTTGTTGAATAAGAGTGAATTGCATTGTTTTTCAGAAACATAGAAATAAACGAGGCAGGCAAAATGCTATTATTATAACGATACATGAATAAAGAGGTTTGAAGAAAATTAATTTCACCCACTTTAAGACATTTAAATCTAACAAACAGCGGATCGGTGTGCTCACGATAGCCAACTCCAGCACAAATTCTTAAAGCCTTTTTCTGTAACAAGTGAATGTCATCTGTTATACTCTTTGACACAGCCCACAGAATATTACAATACGAAATATAAGGCAAAATCAAGGAGTTATAAATCATTAATAATATTCTGTCAGACACAAGATATCTTACTCTATATAAAATCCCAATACTCCGAGAAATTGGAGTCATTATACTATTCCGGTGGTCATCCCAGTCTAGCTTCTCATTAATATGAACACCAAGGAACTTGGTACATGCCTTTCTCTCCAATACAACACCATTCAATTTAACAACCAATTGTTGCTCATTACAAATCTTTCTTCCTTTAAAATGAATATAGTTCGTTTTTGATACATTTAGAGCTAACATATTACTTCGAAACCATTGTGTTAACTTAGGAAGCTCAATATTAATTCTAGTCTCGACTGTATGAATATCACGATGAGAAAGGAAAATGCTTGTATCGTCTGCAAATAATATATATTGTAAGGCTGTAGATGCATTACATATATCATTAACATAAATAAGAAACAACAGTGGCCCTAGAATAGAACCTTGAGGGACACCACATTTTAAAGCAAGAATATCAGAATTTACAGAATTATAACATGTATACTGCCTTCTGTTAGATAAATAACTAGAGAACCATTTCAGAGCAATACCCCTCACTCCATAATGCTCCAATTTACACAACAAGATTGAGTGGTCGAGTGTGTCAAAAGCTTTACTCAAATCCATAAATACTCCGACCACATGCTGGCGATCAGCAAGGGCTTGTGACACACGGTCATAAAATCTTAGCAAGGCAAGGTCAGTTGAATGCGCTTTACGAAAACCATACTGGTCTGGATTGAGCAACTCATGTTTATCTAAGAATGCGTAGAGCCTATTATAAACAACTCTCTCTAATAACTTTGAAAAACTTGACAAAATTGAAATTGGTCTATAATTACAAACATTCATAACATTATCTTTTTTATGAACAGGAACAACTTTAGCAAGCTTTAAAGAAGAAGGAAATACTCCAGTTACCAGAGAGAGATTACAAATATGTGCCAGGGGGACTAAAATCAGCCCAATGACCTGTTTTAAAAAGGAAGTACTTATCTCATCGTGCCCGCAAGAGTTACTATTTTTCAATGAAAATACAATATCAAGTATCTCAAACGAATCCACAGGCTTAAAAAAGAGAGATGCTTGGGACGGGTTAACAAGGTACTCTTTGTAATTCGTCCCATTACTATCTATTTTTCTCGCTTGATTAAGCCCAATATTAGCAAAATAATTATTAAATACGTTAGCAATTTCTCCTGGATCGACAATTTCTTTATCATCATTTACAATTTTGTGAGGAGATTCCGTTCGGTTGCGCTTACACAAAATGTCTTTCACAACTCTCCAGGTAGAGGACATATTGCCGCTCGCACTTTCAAATTTTCTCGAATAAAATAATTTCCGTGAAGACCTTATAATAGATGTCAATTTATTACGATATTTCTTATACTTCTCAACATTCACAAGTGAGGATTTCTTTAAACTCCTTTTATATAAAATATTTCTCCTTTTAATAGATTGAAGAATTCCTTTCGTAATCCAAGGTTGTCTCCCTTTCTTTACATTAATGCGTTCCAAGGGTATGTACTTATCAAAATAACAAGAAAATTTTCTCAAAAAGAACTCAAAGGCTTGCTCAACATTATCACAAGCTATTACATCAGCCCATTCTTCTAAGAATAAAGCATTATTCAAATTAAATATGTTAGTCTTATCAAAGTTACGCTTACTATCATTACATTTTTTCCGTGGCCTCTTAATAACATAATCATAGAGAACACAAAACACTGGTAAATGGTCGGATATTTCACAATAGAACAAGCCTGACTGACTATGACCCTTTTCCGTCTTCACAAAAATATTATCCAACAGTGTCAACGACTGACCATTAATTCGTGTTGGTTTATCAATCAATATTTCAAGGGCATTCGATTCCAAAACAGTTCGAAGACGAAGGGTACTCGGGTTATTACATAGCAAATCAATATTATAATCACCCATAATACAGACAGATTTATTCAATTCATTAATATCAACCAATAAAGATTCAAGATCATCTAAAAAGAGGTTTACATCTGTATTTGGTGGGCGATATACAACACAAACAATCATATTCTTCTCATTAGGAAGGTCTACCTCCACACACAAACATTCGGCACTGTTACTTTTAAATCGCAAGTCATGCCTCACTTTAAATGTTAACAAGTTTGAAATATATAAAAGAACACCGCCACCACGCCCATTTGCTCTGTCATTACGTACATGCTTATAACCCTCTAACATAAACAGAGGAGGGGACTTAGCAGTCAGCCATGTTTCAGTGATGCCAATTATTGAAAATCCAAAGTTCAACGAGGATAACAAAATATTTAAACTATCAAAATTCTTAGGGAGACTTCTTGCATTACAATGTAAAAAACTCAACAATTGTTCTTGAGAAGATGGAGACATGCCCATACAAAACTCATTTGGCACATAATATTGACAATCATTGTTTTGTTGTAATTCGTGTTCTTCTATATTCATTTAAGGTTGAGTAGACAAAACAAAGACATGATTGAGTGTACCAACCAGGTCGATGTGTTCTGTATCAGTGTATGCACAATTTGGCATGTGAAATTGGGAAATGAAGGGTAGGTAGGAGAAAGAGAGAGTAGGAGAGAGAGCTAGAGGGGAGAGCGGGAGGTGGGAAGGGATGAGAGAAGAAAGAGAAAACATAATATATACAGTGAACGATGATATAAAAAACAAAAGTATACAATATGGTAAATCCATATTAAAATGATCAGGGTACAAAGAAAACAACAAAGGCGTGTTGTTAACAAACCACTCCACTGAATTGAACAAAAATGGGGATTTTCTGAACTAACTAAAACTAAGTAAAAGTATGGTTATATAGTACAAGTGTAAGCATAGCGATGCAAAGGTAAAGAGGATAAAGAGGAATAACTGGAAAAAGTAGAGCTAATAGTTGTATGATACACAAAGTACATGTACATGAGAGACACATATGAAGAATCATGGAGAAATACAAATATTCTAGTGTGGCACAAAGCATGTGGTAGTAATTCCCATCTAAATAGAAAGAAATACCACACAAGCACACATTGTCCGATTGTCGACTGAAGGCCTGCACAAGGCAGCAATAAATTAGGGTTTATGGGTGCGTTTGAAAGTTAAAGGTGCATTACGCACTATGCAGTAAAGTAAGGTGCTCCTCCATCGCCTCTCCACTGGCCAGCATAAAATCGGAGCTTGGTCCCTTTCTGGTACAGATCCTGCACTTTCTTGGCATGTTTCTTTTTTGACTCCAAATCTTTCCTGGTCATGTCATCTACGATGTAGTATTTTTGCTCACGCAGGGCCTCCCTAGCCTCCTTCATGATGGCCACCTTTTCCTGGTAAGACAATGTCTTCACCAGGATGTGGCGTGGGCGATCACCTCTCCTCCCATCCCGATGCGCACGTTCCACCTGGATGTTCATCTCGAACTTGGAGCGCAGGATGTCGCTCACAACCTTCCCACAATCCTCCCTGTCATCGGCCGGCTCGGGGATGCCCACCACACGGAAGTTGTTTCTCCTAGCCAGCCTTTCATTCCTGTTGACTTCAACATCATGGAGCTGCACTCGGTGCTCCATCTCCCCAAACGCTGCCTCCATTTTAGATAATCTTGTCTCCAGTGCTTTGTTCTTTTTCTCCAGGTCATTTATGCGTAGGCCCTCAAACTCGAGGGCTCGCTCAACTCTCTGGATGCTCTCCATCATCGAGCCCACCGCCTCCTTCATCATCCGCTCAAAGTTCAGCGATGCAGCTTTAAGATACTGGGCTGCAGTTGAGCCTCCCAGATCCACATTCTCCCCCTCGGGCACTGCATTGGCATGGTCGTCTAGGCCGGCAGTGGTGGCTGTATGAGCGGATGGGATAGCCTCTTCAGCGGTCTGCACAATCTCCACACTTTCACCAGCTTTTCCAGCCTTATTCACCACTTTCTTAACACCTTTTCTTAGGTTGCGGTCAGCCATTGTAATGTAAATCGATAGATAATGAAGATAATGAAGACAAGGCAATGGATATCGACGAAACAGAGAATATCTAGATAATATCTGCAGGAGCGGTTTTAAAACATGTGTTGATCAGCCTGTTGCCATTTTGTAAAAAAAAAAGAGGGGAGTGGTAGTGGGTGGGGAGGGGGCGGTGGGGGTGGGGTAGGGGGGGGGGGGGTCGATGCCCGCATCAATTTTACTTATGTGTATACAACTTACGAGCATTTTAACAAAACCGGTGGGAAAACACGCAATATAAAAATGCTCTTTCACACGAAATTACAAACGTGAACATTATTGAACATTGTAGTTACTCCTACAGCAAGATGATTAGGATTAGCCCTCAATAATTTACATTTTTAACGCAAACAAATCTTGTGCTGAAATTCATGACTTTTTTCTTTCACATCTTGCGTACATCTTGCGCACTATTTGCGAAAATCGGGGGTTCGGTTACAGAGATATAGCACATATTCGTGACCAACGTCACAAAAAATGGCAGCTTCCAATGATCTTGTGTGTACAATGTATGGGTTGTACAAGAAGTGTTGTCAGAAGAATGTTTTTTTCTGTTTTTCCTTAAATAACATCCCTTTTGGCCATCATCGACTATTCTAGATAACAAAACAATAAATAATTTAAAAATAAGGATTTCATTAAAAATTAAAAACAAAGAAATACATAAGAATTCAGAAAAAAGAAAGAAACAAGAAAATTATCAATCTAAACAAATATAAGTGTCAAAAAGATATACTAAACATCACCTTCCTCAATTTACAATTAGAAAAAGATTTCTGCCCTGAGGTGGTAATAAAAAAGAACATTCTGAAGTTTTTAGATCTCTTAGATTGTATCACAAGCTACAAACATGCCAAAGTTGATTGCATTTTCTCCATAAATGGGGGAAAACTGAACAAAATGAGAATCCCTTGAAAAAAGTTGCATATTTGCATCATTAAATTAAGACCAAAATTGTGAATAACTAGATATTTTATTTGTCATTTTGATGAATAAGGTGATACGCATGACCTTTGTCATTTTACTTCATGACCTCAAAATCTAATTAGTTCATTGGCTCCGCAAAAATCTTCCCCAACACCCCCCTCAATAGTCCTCATCGCCTCCCCCGCCCTCAAAATATCCTCACCGACACGTACCCCCTCAAAAAATCTTCACCGAAACGCCCCTAGAATGATCTTCACCACCACCCCCCCCCCCTTCAAAAACCTTCATCGACACCCACCCCCTCGAAAATTCTTCACCGACGACCCCACAACCGCCCCCCTTGAACATTTTGGTTGACGAACTAACCCCCCTCCCCCTTCGAACAATCCTGGGTACGCCACTGTCCATCATCATGAGAAGTACCCGTATTCCTAGTCTTTCTTTATGTTCCAGACACTTTGAATAACTATTTCAATTACCACACAATCAAGTTGTACTTACTACAGTGAAGCAGTGTCGTACAACACAAACTATGCTTACTATATGAGCCTGAACGATAAGACTACAGCCTATGACATGCTTTCGCATCGACTCTGAGTGGGGCAAGTGGTATACTTCGAAAGGGAGAGAAAGAGAGTATGTATAGATCCAGGGGGGTGGGGGGGGGGGGGGGGGAGGGGGGTTCACCATATGATAGAGACATGCCGCGAAGAGAACACAGTACAAGTCAAAATCAAACTTTCCACATTAATGCAGTACCAAGGGATTACTGCAGACACTGACGTTAAGGTGGAAGTTTATTTTGACCAATACTGGAAGAGATGGGCGTTATGAAATTGTATGACGTAGTATAGGGGCAAAGCCACATACCTGCGGGAGGGCGGCTTAGTCAGGTCAATTGGCAACACATTATATGCACCGATTTGAAGGGCCTCGTTTTGAGAGCCAATTACTTTTCTCGAAGGTCTAATTAAAATCATGAATTCCGGTTGGCAATACTGATGCATGACGTCATATCTACAACTTATTATTCTGTCAGGAAAAATATTTTTAACAAAATTGCCCACGGATTTTAAAAAAATTAAAAGGGCATATTTTGTACATATTTTGATGACCTGAAACATGTAGAACATTGGTTCGCCGGTCGATTACGGAATTTTCAACAATTTGCACCCTTTGACGCGCGCGTACGCGTCTGTCGTAGTCCGTACGACCTTGGATGAACCCTTTTTTTTTTTTATAGCCCTTGACCTAAGCTTTCCATATACATAATTTGGTTGAAATATACCATTATGTAAGAAAGATATGGCCGATTAACCGATTGTTTTACAATGGCGTCTATATGACGTCATGGGCTAGTGACGTCAAAATGATTACCCAGGTGCACTTCGCAGTTGTTGCGATTGCAAGATCACGTGACAAAATTCTAGTACGCTCGGATCGCCAAACGACGTAGCAGCCGCCGCTTTGTGTATGTCAATGGACCCTTTACTTCCTGGCATGACACCCGAAACTTAATGAAGATATTTATTCATGAATATTAATTTCATGACACTTTCAGTGCTAATTATGCAAAGAGAACAACATCTGTCTAACATTTCCAACAAATTCGATCATTTCTGTCACATTGTAATGCAACAAACTTAATTTTGATGAACATTCGAATGCCACTTATAATCACACGGCTCGCGGCGCACTGCATTGCATGCAATCAAGCTGCATGCAGTTCAAGCACTGTCTGCATTGTGCGTACATGTACCCGGGCCGTGCTATGTTTCGCTCGGGAAACTGCAACAAACACAGTCTCAAATGAAGGGTAAGAATTGTCTTTATATGGAAAAGCATTGAAATGTATTTTAGATATTCCATACTAGGTGGAAATCATATCAAGTCTGTCAGAAATGAATACTTAGTAGTTAAATTTGGGTTTGATCGGGTTCTTGATTTCGTTCTGCAGTTATACGAAACACGAAAGGCATACGTGTGCGTGCAATGTACGGCGCGGCAGGCATGCATGCAAGAAGAAAGGAGAGTCATTTTGTCAATCAAACTCGAGTTGTATCCTTGAATTTTAAACAAACGATCGTATTCCTTGCATAATCTGAAAATGTATATTGTTCTCGATATATGTTAGGCAATGACAGTGTCATAGAGTTGATATTCATGAATAATTATCTTAATTTAGTTTCGGGTGTCATGCCAGGAAGTAAAGGGTCCATTGACATTATACACAAAGCGGCGGCTGCTACGTCGTTCGGCAATCCAAGCGTACTAGAATTTTGTCACGTGATCTTGCGATCGCAACAACTGCGAAGGCACGTATTTCGGACCATGGTCTCACCAAGTTTTGTTATCATCACGTATGTCCGTCAGATGGCAAAATTGGACAGCTTACGGCGCGCGCCATGTTACGCACTGTCGCTATTTTTGTCACGAGAAGGCGCACTTCACGATGAACGAGCGAGTGAAACCGGGCGAATGTCAGGAATTATTTCCCCACAAATTACGTATTTTGTGTAATCTCAAAGTTATTCTAAAACATATCTTTTGATAAAATTCCGTTCAAAACTAAATTTTGAACCATTTTCAGTAATGGAAATTTCCATGCCAGTTTTCAAAAATGTTTGGTCGGCATAGAAAGTAGTGCTTATTTTTTGGTTTGTCAAAACTTGGCTAAATGATTAAATATTTCTATAAACTGGACACCTAAATTAAATTTCGATTTATTTCATCTTTCCGCAATTTTTCAGACTTAAGTATGTACATTTCCTCAACAAGTACAATTACCATTATATGGCTGTGCATTTTGTTTTCATCCTAGAGTTTTTTATGCAATGTTTCAGTGCAAGTTTAGTGACCCTACGTGACCAATTTCTGCTCGATACTGTGTACGCTGCCCATCCCCATATGTGCAATATTATGTGGTGCGTACGCGTGTGTGTTGTGTTGTGGGAGAACTAGGAGGCAATGAATGGGATGGATTGTAATTATAATTCGGACAGGGAATTAATAATAATGTGGTTTCTCTAAGTTTCCTTTGGGCATAGGAATGGTGGCTGTGGAAGAGTACCCTTCCCCTATATGTATAATTAAAAGAAAGGGGGCGGTTACAGAATATTTGTTTTTATTTTATGTGTGTTCTACATGTATGTCGTTGTCTTTGAGTAAATTGTTTTAAATTTAATCCATTTTATGATTTGACAAGTATTTTGGGTTACATGTATTCAAGGTCCCTCAAACAATTGATATAATTTAAGTACAAATCATACTGAATGCCGGTAACTACGATTTTTAAAAATGTTATTCAGTAATAATTACGATTAAAAGAAGGCAAAGAAAATGAGATTCCAACGGGATTCGAACCCGAGACCTCCGGATTGCTAGACCGGTGCTCTACCGACTGAGCTATAGAAAACCCTAGACGGTGCTCGTCCCTGAGGTTTTCTATAGCTCAGTCGGTAGAGCACCGGTCTAGCAATCCGGAGGTCCTGGTTCGAATCCTGTTGGAATCCCATTTCTTTGCCTTCTTTTAATCACAATATATTTCTGGTCAGTTTCCCTATATGTTTGAATCAGTAATAATTACAACGTACATGTATATATTGTTGATGCTTGTATGTCACACATTTACACACACCAAGTAAAACAGGCAGCAAGCTATTTTAATTAAAAAGTGCAGACAATTAGACAAGTTATTGGAACTATATCAAGTCTAACAACTCTATAATCACTCGTATAAAACACCATGTATTATTTATTATTATTATTAATCATCGTCTCTTCCCATTTGATTTGACGGGTTCAAACAACTCGTCTGGTTGTCTGCACTTTAAACATTTTCTATAGTTTTTCAATCAACAAGATGACCAAACATGCAACACTACCCACACACCACTGTCAACACAACAGCACCACACAGTTGCAACACCACCTTTTCAATCACATTTTACACATCTCATGACGGAACTAAAATTGAAATTGTAATTCACTTCAATAGAATGAGAAACATTGTCATCTTTGTTCAACTACCGGTTGGTAACTTGGTATATTTTCAATATGAATAGCACCCCTTACAGATCCTTGTCTCAAATAATTAAAACCATTATCATAAGCGGTGCTATTTGTATTGATAAATTGACTTATCAAAAGTACAAAATAAACATAACTTTATTCAAACCTCGACACTAACCTTTTTGTGTACTGGTCTGATTAGGCATGAAAAATCACACAATTCACATTTTCAAAATTCACTTGCTGAAATAGAAATTAACTTGGCCGCTTTACTTCTACAGATGTGATTTACACATTAGCAACAGCATTTTCTCTCGTAGTTGAACAAGAATGTTAGATGATCGGGCAACAAAACTAGACCATCTTTAAATCTTACCCCAACATTAATTTTGCACTTGCCCCCAGGCAAGCGGTCAAGTATTAGTGTCGAGCCCTGCGTTATTACACTACGTTTCATGACAATGTGAAATGAATCATACAATGATCAATCGTTTGTCCAAATTATCTTTCTCATTTATTTGCTAATTATTTATTGTAAGAAATCACAAATGCAATATTACAATGAATATCTCTCATGCTTTCATCAATTATAGATAACATAGAGCTTCTTTAATCTTTATACAGATTACAGTTATTGCAAACTTAACAAGCTGTTTACACTAAACTATAAAAATACACATAAACATGCAATTTGATGTCCTCGCCGAGTTCCCATGTGAACGTCGAACACAATGATGTACAGGTACAACTGCGTCTCATAATGTTATCACTGAATTCAAACATTTTATCGGTAATTATTGCAGTAATGCAACTTAATCAGGGGTCGGGGCACACAGTATTATAAATGAGTACGGACAACGCACCATGACTTGAAACGGTGCCCCGCCCGCGCCCCCCATCAGCGTTAGCCCCTTGACTTGCAGGGGTGCAGCCCCCCCCCCCCCCCGGGCCCGGCTAATTATTACCAGTAATGGCATGAATGGCTACGCCACTGCATGACAAACATAAATAGTACACGTTTACAAACTAAAATATTATCATTCAGATTCAAGAAATCACATTGGCTTCAATATAATCTTCATTATTTTAATGTAGTGTAATTGTCTAAAATATAGAGAAGCAAATTTCACATCTCGAGACTCGACAAAAAATTAACCGACATTAGTTTTTTCCAACTTTCTAGGTTAAAATATTTTTTCAATATAAACAAAAATAATGTGAGAATCAAATCTACCCATTTATAACAACTCCTTATACTAGTTAATTCGATTTTAAAAAGGAATTAAGTTCGTTCACTTCAGTACAGAACAGCAGTGAGGGGAAAATCCAGCTGAAATACGGTTCCACTAGACGGCGCGGGACTGATTTCCACCCCGACGCTCTCGGCGTGGACAATTGCCGCGTCTCGATGAAATACAAATTCTGCTGCTCTTTGGAGACTATTGTATTTGATGTGGCATTCCAATATTCGATCGAGACCAGATAAACACGACATAATTCGAGATAATAGACACCTAAGTGTCTATTTCTGCCATCGATATATAAATCAAACGATTTTAAGTTCAATAATTACTAGATTGATGCAGCAATGTCCGTATTTGCGGTAAAAAAGGCGTTTTACTACCTGATTTTGATGACTTTCGCGAGCACCTCACAATTACAGAAAAACTCTAGGATGTAAACAAATGTCATTTGACCATTGTTCATGATCTGAATTTTATGAATATAATTTTATTTTTTCCTTAAAAATTGCGGAAACTACTTTTATGAAAAAGTAAAAATTAGCTTGCATTTATCATATAAAATTGATGATTTAGAATCGATTACAAGTGAATTTTAAGAGGAAAATTACAAAAAAATCTGTATAAATTTAAAATCAAATTGGTAATTTTTGGATTATACATATTCATGAGATACGATATGACTATTCATATTTTTACTCCGATTTAAGACAATTGATTAGTCAAACTTGTTATAGGGGTATGTTTTCAACTGTCGACGGCAGTAAAGAAAAACAAAAACTTATTCAAATCACGCGTGTCGCGTAGCTAATATGGCCGCGCCCGTAGTGCGTCCACGCACAGACATACGTGTCATATCCCCAGCCAAATTCTAGAAATACGATACAAAAAAATCGTAAAAATAAAAACAAAAATAAACTAGACATGATACTTGTCATTGAACAAGTATAGGTGGGCTGTTGAGTATAGGCAAAATAAATCCCCCAAAAATATATAAATGAATGAAAAATTACAAATTACAAATTAATAATTAAAAAAAAAAGTTTTAAAGTATTTAAATAAAGGGGAAAAGGTTTGTAAATTTGTTTAAAAAGTAGAAAAATTAAAAATGAAACAAATATATCCGCAAAAAATAAATGAAAAAAATAATTAATGGAAAAAAAAAGAAAAAAAAAACCTAAAAAAAAAAAAATATTGTGAAAAAAAAAAAATTATGAAAAAAAAGAATTTTTTTTTTTGTGAAAAACAAACATTTCAGAAAAACATTTCTGGAAAAAAAAAAATTCTGAAAAAAAAAAAAATTCTGACATTTTTTTTGGGTGAAAAACACAAATTTCAGAAAAACAATTCTGGAAAAAAAAAATTCCTGAAAATGTAAATTTCTGGAAAAAAAAAATTCTAAAAAAAATTAAAAAGAAAAAAAAAAAAAAAATTATGACCAAAAAGAAAATGTTGGAATAGTCTACCTGGGCCAGCAGTAAACGCTACTGGATTGACGACCTTCCAAACGGCTGCACTACCTGTTATTGGAACGGTGCAGCCTGCTGTGGGCTCCTACATCGTATAAACAGCTACGATTTTTTACTTGCACCAAATGTATAGCTTCACATAGCTGCTTAAATGGATTACTGCATGACATTATCTTTCATCATGCCAAATCGACTTTTAACATACCGTACATATTCTATCTATCTGATTACAAAACCAGTTTATCTTATTACAAAACCAGCGCCTTTCTCTACAACAGTCGATTTAATTATCTTTGGGATTGTGCTGGTTTATATAGCTTCTGACTAATCGAGCATTGAAAAGGGTTTCATGGGAACGCCTCCCATTCAAAAGTCTTTGTAGATTGATGGGTTGAGCACCCACCGGTCTAGCAATCCGGAGGTCTCGGGTTCGATTCCCGGCGAAGTTTATTTTTCTTTGCTCATTTTCAATTATTTAAAATATTTCTAGTCAGTTTCCTCTATGTTTGAATTAATTGATAAAAAGCTGCATCACTTCTCGTGATCCCTCACGCGCCTTTCTCTAGAAAGTCGATTTACTTATCCTTGGGATTGTGCCCGGTTTATATAGCTTCTGACTAATCAAGCATTGTAAATTGTTTCATGGTAACCCTAACCACATGGATAGATAGATAGATAGATAAATGGTATTTATTGCTTCATGAATGGCAGTTTCGCAACTGAATTGCACATGAGTTACACACGTTGATAATATATACATTGTAACAATCACAGAACATTTAGCTTAAAAAAATACAAATCGTGTCTTGTTACTATTGCCTAAATACCATAAACAGTTAAAAACAGTTAATGAACATAATTCTTAAAAGAAAATGTATAATTACAATTATTTACTACCATTGCCTTTGTGGGTATAGTGCGAAAATAATCAAGATAGCAGTAAGAGCAGTGTTATGAACAATTGAAAAGCAGAAAGGGAAAGAGAAATGATAGGTTAGAGAGAAAGATAACATGTATTCATTGCTCGAGCGATTGATAGTGGTATTTGGAATAATTATACAAATTCAAGGAATAAAATAGTAATTAAATATAATTTAAAACATATTGGTACAATAAACATAATCATTACATTTAAAAGAATGTACGCAAATCAGAACATTAAAATAACTAATTATTACACTGAATAGAAACAAACACGAGCAAATCAGCTTTTATTATACAGGCGAATCAAATTTGGTATAGGAATATTTTGCATTCGATTTGTTTTACATTTAAAATCCGAATTTCTTTGAGTTTCTAAGTGTTCTAGTACATTGTTTTTGTGGGATAAATTGTTGAAATTGGTCGGTGAGGGATAATGTTTTTTTTAAAAGAAAGTAACACATAAATCTTGGCGCCTTTTATCTAGTGTTGGAAGTTAAGATTGTACAAGTGCATTTGTATAGTCATTATAATCCCTACGAAAAAAATTCCGCAACGCTCTCTTTTGTATTCTCTCTAATCTCTCTTTTTGACTTTGTGTGAGTCCTCCACTCCAAACAGGACTGGCATATTCAAGTAAAGGGCGAATATAACCAACAAAAACAGTAATAAGGTCTTCCTGTGGAAGACCATATTTAACCAGAGAACGGAGCATGTATAATTTTGCACTTGCCTTTTTTCAATGTCTTTTATGTGAGCATCCCTCTTTAAATCATTTTGAATAGTAATTACTATAATTTAACTTCACTCACTGTTGCCAATAAACAATTCTCTAAAATTATACTCGTCCTATTAATTGGTGCCCTAGAGAAACAAATATCCATTGTCAAACATTTTATAGGATTAAATTTCATTTTATTATCATCAGCCAAGACAGATAAGTTATTAGCAGCTTCCTGCATGCATTTGTGAATATTGGGAAGTTGCGGCACTCATTCATTGTTACATCATCGAAAATTCAAAATTCTAAAGTCTTCGTGGCTTGATGGGTTGAGCACCGGTCTAGCAATCCAGAGGTCTCGGGTTCGATTTCCGGCGAAGCTCTTTTTTCCTTGCTCATTTTCAATCATTTAAAATATTTCTAGTCAGTTTCCTCTATGTTTGAATTTGACTGATTTTTAAAATAAGATTTAGCCAACTGAGGTTCAAGTATACTGGTGAAAGCATGTATTATTGGATGTGTTGATTTTGGTTTAAATAACCAGACATATTGAAGTAATATGCCAATACGATTTAATATGAGCTATTAAATTATGTGTCATTACACATTTCTGCACGTGTTTTTTGTTCATGATGTATATCTAACAATCAGCAAAAGATATCAATATGGAACTCGGTTACCATATAGACCATGGTTTGATGTTGTGCACATCGATAATAATTTTGAAGCCACTGGAGGACTTGACGTAAATAATATGATGATTAATTCGAAAGAAAAACTAACTCATAAAAAACGCTGTCATTATGGCAAAACAGAGGTCAAAGGTAATACATATTTGTCCTTTATACATTAGATCCATCATGGCAAATGCGACAAGATGTAACTAGGCATGTGTATTGTCCATGATAAGAGTAACCTTTCACAAAATTGAATTAAATCATGAAAATGTATTCTTCACTTTGATGATTAGCGTCAAGGTCAAAATGTTATTTGTACATAAATTGTGATATCATCATTGCCATTGAGCTGATCACGTTGAGCCAATGAAGTCAGTTTGAAATCCCCTATTTATTCAGTGACGAATTTAATGTCTATTTTGTTTGCGATTTATTTCACCGGTAAGTCTGTATTTTATCATAATGCATTCCTTGTTGGTTTAATTGTATCGTGTATTTTGTTCATCCCTGGCGAAGTTAGTCACGAATAAACAATTTATTTTTCAGAAAAATAATTGTAAACATGCATACATGAAGACTCACATGTCAATGTTTCTCTTTATTTCAGCGAACCGAATCTCATTCAGCAAATAGTGAACGTATTTGGACCACAAATCCGTGCACGAATTAAAGAAGTAATACAGAGTACGAATGAAATGGCACAGGTCAGCCATGTATATCCCGCTGGGTCCAACTTAAAGCCGTCGTCATCAGGTGATTATTTTCACTTAATCATTTTCTAGAGTATATCCCAATGGAATACACGCAGTGGCGCAGTATAGACATACTAACTGGGGCACGCGACTTATTTAGCACATTTCCCACTATTTTGTTAAATTATTAGTAGTATTTCTTTTTTGGGGGAGGGGGGGGGGGGGGGGGGGGGGGGGCAGCTCCCCGTAGGTACGCCACAAGTTCGTTATTCCGTAGGTTTGTTATTCGAAAATTAAAAAAATACCACGTAGAAAAGAATTTGATTTCTTTTAAGTAATGTTGCAACAACAACAAATGATTTTGAGCAGTGTGGACTTGGGAATGGTGATCAATCTTACTCTAATTACCGTGGCTGCAGGCTGCTACCAATAATAATACTAATAATCATGATGTTTTTAGGAATAGCGAACCTTCGGAATAACGAACCCTCGGAATAACGAACCTCGGAATAACGAACCTTCGGAATAACGAACCATCGGAATAACGAACCTTCCGAATAACGAACCTTCGGAATAATGCAACAAATGTTCGGATTAACGAACCCTATTTCATTTTCGGATTAACGAACCCTCAGGTATAGGAAATTTGCGTGTTCGGAATAACGAACCTTCGGAATAACGAAGCGCACCCAATGATATGCACAAAGGAGTATAGTCAATGGTTTGTGTGATACCTACCACATATTTTCTGCCTTCATTTGATTAAAAACGTGAAATAAATACAAATTTGATGGGTGTTGTCCATTCCTTCCATGTACATTAAAGGTATGGGTGTTATGTACATTTTTTAATACAAAGTGCAAATTTGTTGATTGTTTCCCTGTAAGTTGTGATTATATCATAGACAGGTCTCCCAGTTCGTAGTGTAACTTGTCTTAGCACTTTGAATCTTGGTGAGAGTTGCCAAGTGGAATAAAACTCTGTTGGAGAAGCAAATATCATTTGGATGCTGACTGCCTGTGCTTAAGCAGTATACCAGGATAGAGTCTATCTTCACCTGGTCTTTCTTCTTTGATAAGAGCAATTAACTGTCACTTGGCAACTCTAATAAATAATTAATATTCTCATAAACAAGCCCTACAAAGAATGGAAAGACATTTCTATGATAAAACCACTACTTGCAGAAAAACAAATTAAAATGTGTCACTATGCATTGAAAACGTGTGTATAAAACACATACATATTTATGGTAAAAATCCATGCACATATTCATGAAATTCTTGATTTCTTCAAATTTAAGACATCAAATCTGTTGTGGGCATTCCTATTCTCACTGACTATAGTATACCCCCTTTGATATTTCATAAACTTTTGTTTCTTTAAAATGTATTTAAAGTGACAAAATAGTGTAAAACATTAAAAAATAGCAAAAAGTGCTTGGTCTAATAATTTGTTCCAAGGCTGTATATATATAGCAGTCCTTCTTTCGATTTTTATATATATATATATATATATATATATAGATATATATATATATATTATAGTAATAGTATTAGTAGTGTAACTCACCATGGTTATACTAAATATTGTTGTATATATAGATATATATATATTTTTTCTTTTTCGGCATTATTTATTTCGTCACGATTTCATACTAATGTGAAAATCAAAATTAGGAAGTACATGCATCGCCGTACGTTTCACCTCATGATTCCGTATGGATGTGTATAATTATTTATTATTTCTTTCTTCACAATGTGATCTTAAGATTTGCTAAATCGATTGTCATGAAACCTGCCCAGATGCCCAGTGGCTGAAACTAATCGACTTATTATTAATGCCAAAAAGAATATATATTAATTCGTTCTCTGAAATGAATTAGGACTTTTTATGATACTGGAATAATTTTACAGTTAAACGGGTGCAATCTTAA
>JBAMJV010013284.1:0-53048 GCA_037951105.1 Echinarachnius parma
AATATTCAGGCTTGGGTCTAAGGAGAATCATTTTCAATGGTCTTGAATGGGTTAACCTTCTTCTTACCATGTACATATCATGTTTGTATGGAATATGTGAGTGGCAATATGTGGATTGGTAGTGAGAGAGTTAAGAGAATGGGAGACCACTGATAGACATTTCCTCTGGTGATCAAGAGAGGGTTTTAAATAGATGCCTGAAATTCCCTCTAAAACAGAAGGAAATTATCATCTTTCAACTCAAAGGACCTCCATTTTTAACCTAGAGCTGTTTATGTCCCATTCTGCTTATTATTTTCTCTTCTTTTAGCTTTCCAATTATACGTTTCCAAAAACATAATCTCCAAGATGTTGCATCTTAGCCATATCTTGTCTAGACATTTACTTCAAGCACTACTTTAATCCACCATAGCCTACATTCCTGATCAGCAAACATTTCTGTTTTTTTAGAGCACCACAATGTGATTCTCAGTATGTCCTTGAAATGCCTTCATGTCTACTTTCTCCATCAAACAGAGTTTGTTCTAGGAAAAGTCTTCTGATAGAAACCAGGGTCATATTTTCATATTTTCACCAAAACAAACAATTATAGTTGTATCTTTGGGTACTAGAATTTCTGAATAGCATGGACATCAGATAATAGAATAAACAATAAATATGCTTGATTTGTTTGATAAATGCATTATTGCTCTTTTCAGCACTGATTTATGTATTATATCCAATAATCAGTCAGGCATTTAGGAAATGCATTCATTTTCATACCAATAATGACCAGAAGTATAGTGTTGACCTTACAAATAATGGTTTATTGCAGGATACTTTATACTAAATTGGCCAATTGCATTTTTTACGACAGTGACATTATGGGAAAGTTCATGTTTTCAAATAAAAAAATTTAAATCTCCAAAATAATGGGCAATGACAAAAATAGATACAAGTCTGCATGGAACTGCGCAAATAATATGAATTGTTATATTAGGTTCACACATAAGAATATTATAGCATAAAATAGATACAAATCTGCATAGAACTGTGCAAATAATATGAATTGTTATATTAGGTTCACACATAAGAATATTATAGCATAAAAAAGGACAACTAAAACAATGTTCCATAAATTTAAAAAGGACTAAAAGGTTGCACTTTCATTTCTGTTCAGTAGTATCTATCAAAGTTCCATTTTGTCAAAGATAAGTTGCCAAAATATACCCTAAAAACCCAAAAGTATTCTATTTACTCACTGTTTACAATTTAACTATTCAAGGCAAAATGGATTTGTCATGGTTTTGGTCATGTAGAGTGGACATAAGTGACCAAACTGATTGTCAATATCCCTCCTCTGTAATATTACTGGCCTTTTAAAGGGAGAGATCCACTTTTGCAAGCCAAAATTCAAAAGTTGCAAGGTTATTGTCTTATATGAAAGGAAATGTCATTTAATAGCATGCCTGAAAAAATTAGGGCTTGAAATCTCTTTTTCGTGGAGTTATAGACCTAAAACTGAATAAACTGAGGGACGTCGGTTAATTAGGTACATACGTATTTTCGGCCGGTGAGTAAGTTTGTACATAGATTTCACGGAGTGCCAGATCGGTATGCATGACCCCTACGTGACCCGCGCTAGCTACGTGACTCGCGCATAAGTACTAATGTGTGAGCGTTTACCAGGCAAAATACCCAAACATCGCTTAAACTGACTACATGTAATTATATATTCTTTCTTTTTGAGATCTTTTTCCGTGACATACGTTAACAAATGTCGGCTTCACAATACCTTTACGAGAATTAGTACTATATTATTGTAATATTATGCTAAATCAGTTGAACTCCTTTATTGACCGATATATAGTTTAAATGGAGGGACGCATTCGTTTTTCATTCATAGAATCCAAATTAGAGGGCTGTTCGCTCTGATTTTTTTTTTGCGTGTTACATTGATCCCCATCCGTCAAGTGAAAGCTGTTCAGACGTTTTGTAAAAGTGGACCTGTCCCTTTAAGGGGTATTAAAGTGATAGTTGAGTTGTGGTATAGAGGGCGCTAGACAACAAAACAATTTTGTGAGATAATGCAAAACTTAATGGCAGATTTGTAAGAGCATACAATTTTAATGAGAGAATAAACTCTATTTGATCAAAATCGGTTCAGAAATGGCTGAAATATCCATTAACATAACCATTTGTAATTGTGGGGCCCGACCATTTGTAATAATTGTGGGGCCCGACAATTATTAGATAATTTTAAAGCAGCCGTTGAACAAATTTTTAAAATGCTTCCTCTTTTCAAAAGTGTACAAAAGAGGTTTTTGAATAGTTGTTGATTATCTCTCTATCTAATCACTATTTCAACAAAACATCACATGCACAATAATTTATTTTAAATGGTTGAAACTAACAAGCTTTTACAGAGCACCCTCTTGAGTTCTAATGGCTCTTTTTGAATGAAAACAGGCTTTTTACTTAGTCATTTTGTTATTTGTTATTCCTTAGAGCATGATGGAGTTATAACATGTTAGTTTGTAATGTAATGTTGCAGGTTTTGGGTACTAACATTCAGTTTGACCAAAACTGTACTCTCTTTACCAAAACTCAACTATCCCTTTAAAGTTTTTAAAAGAAAAACAGAGGCACTAGAAAGGGCATGGTCAATTTACTATGGCCTCAATGAATTGAGGCAATTTGGGAAGACCCACCATTATGGGCACTGGTACTCAGTGGTAGCTCAGCAGTACAGCACCAGCATGGCAATCAGGAGGTCTCAGGTTCCAGTCCCATCTTAGCCCAGTTATCATTGCTCATTATTCATGGTTTGTTTACGAAACAAACCTTCCCCATCCATGAGCACTGAGCAGCATTGTAAAGAAAATGTTTCAGTTTTTACATAGTCAGTCAGTAATTTTGTATTTATTAATGCTTTTCATACAGACAATTTCCAGGTAGTAACATTTGGTGGCAGTGCAAACTATCAAAGTCCAGAACAGGTTGAAACTATTAATTCTTTAAAATCATCTTGAAGGTGTGAAATAGTGATGGAAGAGTTTAATGCTGATTGAAAGGAAACTCATGAGAGAGTGGTTGTAGAGGTTGAAATGCTGATTGTGTTATTTAAGCACTGCTTTTTCAACTACCTGTGAACATTCACACTTAGTTATTAGCAGATTACACCTCGAAAAATGGGGGAAATCAATCAAGATTGGTCGATACTCGGTTGGAAAATTTGTGGAACTTTACGAGTTACCATACAAAGGGATACTGGAAGTGCAATGAACTAATAGGTGTTTATCAATCCAAGATACTTCACTCTAAAAGAGGTTAACGATGGTTTAATCACCAGGGTCAGTATAATATACCCTCCACACATCGGAGCTGGCCCGGTCCTGTGAAGGTTCATTAGGTACACCTCAGACACAATCGGAAGTTTGTGTCCCCCATCAGGTCTTGCGAGAACAACTTTGTTCGCTGAATGAAATTCTAAATCATGGTGTAGTGCAGCTTGAGGAAACTCTTTACGCTAAATGAAATCCCAAATCACAACCCAGCTGCGAATGTAATAGTCCGTGAAAATAGCTCCCTAATTCATCAGCAGTCAATCATTTCTTTTCTCTCCATCTTTCTCTCTCTCTCTCTCTGGGGCAAGATGTACAAATACTATAATGTGAGTGGCAGAGCTATCTTGGGGTGAACTTGTGTGACCAGGGGGAAAGGTTGCACCCTCTTTGTGCCTATCTTCTTAATCCTCTCTCTACCAATCTGTTGTGATATGTGGATTTGCGTTTATACACATCATCTCCTTTACATCTTTGAATATACAAAGCTACAAGTGGCTTCCTAGGTATAGGTTCAATGTGTTAACCCTGGTTACCAATCATTTTCTATATACATTAACAAAGCATATGCACTGTATAGCATAGCAGGGTGAGTTTGATGTGGCAAGTACTTAAAGGGTTAAACAAGTCCTAGCGCTTGAAGTTGTTGCTGTAAATACACATCTTAATGGATAAATAGTATTTAACAGAGCCTGGAAATTGAATCAGTGGTGGATTAAATCAGTATACAGGGGTCAGTATGAAATTGAAATGCATTATTCAGCCAAGCTCAAGATAATGAACAAAGTGAGCTACCAATATTGAATGAAGGAGGAAGACCTGTAGACATGAAACTGCAGTTTTCAGACATGGTGATAATTCAAGAATCTAAATATTAAATTAAATTTCTTAAGTCAAAATGTACTTTCAGAAGCTGTGGAGGGGGTATAGAAATTTAGTACTTGTATTGAAAATGGATTATTAATTGGATACGGATAGGACAAAAGCAAATATACATGTATATATTTTTGTTGTTTTAATGAGAATTACAAACTAAACAAATGATCTTAATTACTAGCATTTTATTACCCAATGTTTGTTACTGTCACTCATTCAGTGGTCGAGACAGTTTGGATGACGGATCAATCAAACATTCAATGCTTTTCCGGTAAAACAAAGACAATCATGCAGAAAATTGAGACATTATTCTTTCCTTGCCTTAGTTGATTCTCTGCTTGGTTTGTCATGTATTGCATACATCCACAAGCCTGTCAACCACAAGGCACACGATCATTTGAATTCAGTGACACACCAAATCAAATAGTCCAGTAAATATGTTTTAAAAATCAAATAGTATTTGAATGACAGTTTCATACTAATCAGTGACAGAGACTAAACTAGCATGGCTTTAAGTTTAACCCCTTTAAAATGATTGCTCATGAACTAGAATATCATAATTTATCCCTAGGCCTAAAAATTACTAAAACACACTGGTAATATACCATAAAACACTTTTATGATCCAAACATCATTAATTGATAGCATGACCATATTACCACACAAAATATATACCAGAATGTCATATTAATCAGAAATGAAAATTGAAACAGTTCAGAGTTATGTTTTGAATAAACAAATATGATTATTAGTCAGTAACAGTGACAGAAACAGACTGGTAGTTCCAATAACTTCCCCCAACCGGAATACCATATAATCACAACAGGAAATACCTCAAGGTCCTAATTTCAATTGTCTTTATCAAAGGATATAATATTATTCTCTATATCAACTCTAAATTATCACTCATATTATAATTAGGGGTCATATCTGATACATAAATCATATGACATGTATCTTTTAAAAATCTGGTCTATTTCAATTCATATAAAGGCATATCAGTAATAACTAACTTGGAACGATTACAACAAATATATAAATTTCATTAAATGCATCATATTTGAAGTTCTGTTGTGTTTCAAGACCTTGTAAGATTATACCATGGACCCTAGTAGGGTCCATGATTATACCTTGTGGGTTGGTAATTCACAAATTGCTGCTTTACTTGTTAAAGGGATGCCTGTAAAGTGTCTAACTCCACGAAAATAACTTGGAGCTTCCTCGTTTCTCTTCTACCGTGTTGTTTAGCTTATGGTAAGAGAAGAATAAAATAGGGTTAGATTTTTTCAAATGCCCCTTTAGTATGACGATATCTATCATTCAGCTCAAGAGCGTTAATGAACGGTCATAAACCTCATAAACGTCATACAGTAATGTGTTGTAAAAGCTGATGCATATTTTCGCTTTTTTATCCAGGAAAGCAGTGTTCTTTTTCAATGAAACTTTCACACATCATTCAGACATATCTCACAATGATTTTGGTACAGGATGGAAGTCTCAAATGTCATTTTGGGCAATATCTGACACTTTACAGGTGCACCTTTAAGTTTACCTTATCAACATAATTGTATTGAATTCAATTGGCTATGCAATACATTTTCTTTAAAGTGAAGTGCTGAACATGACTTACCTGTGTGATGAGAGAAAAGAGATGGGAGAAGACGGCAACAGCAGATTTACATAAAGAAAGGAGAAAACAGAAACATAAGAGAATATTAATTGAAATAAAAAAACAATTTGTTTTCATTTTGAACTACATTTAACAAATCAATGTTTAAACAAAATATTATTATACAAATAATAGTAAACTAAAATATTATAAATCCAGTTTATCCTGTTTTGTAAGTTGATAGGCAAAAACATAAGTTTTTAGCATCCTTGCACTGTGTCATATCTGTGTGGTGGAGGCAATGTCATATCTGTGTGGTGGAGGCAATGTCATATCTGTGTGGTGGAGGCAATGTCACTTCTCATTCACATTCCTTATCAATTCCTTTAATGTCTGCTCCAGAAGTTCAAACTTGTTCCTCTAACATCGCAAACCTGTGTCATCTGCCAAAGGGGGGCAGAATTTGACAAAGACAGACAACAGGAATACTCTGAATTCAGGAAATTGCAGTCAAAATTATATGCTCTCACCTTAAACCGTTGCTTACGAGAACCGGGTGGGCTATGTACAAAGCCTATGGGAATTTCAGAATCTCGAAGGGATCGGGTTAATTGTGATTTGTAGTCTCAAGATTCTGAGGTATAACTCATACTTTTATGGTCTCGTTGAGAATGGTTTATGTGTCTGTTACATTGAAATAATGATGGCATCACTTTCTCATAACTCACGCTGATATTGATATTGGCCTCGATTGAGAAAGAGTGGGTCTATACTGCACAGCTTTCACTGAGTGCACAGTAAACTATATTTGATCCAAGTTCACTCGGTTACATTGTTACATTGTTACATTGCATTATATCATTTCACCTCAGAATGTTGGAACTTGAAATTCATTTAAATTGTTGCAATCAATAACTTCAACTGTTGTTCTGTAGAAAAATACTTGTGAACCATCTCACAAAAACACCTTGACAAACACATTCTAGAATGATTTAACTACATGTATGTGTCATCATTGAGGGCCACATACTGTAACATTATAGTAACATTGTTAAACCTGTTAAAGACCTGTCAACAATATGGGCCACACATAGGCATGGAACAGGGGAGCAGTTAAACATGAGATATGGTGACAGAAGGAATTCCACAAACAGATAGAAGAATGAAAGATTTACATTTCACTTGGAGACATTTACTCCCTAGTTACATCAGTGGACACCCTACTTGAGCAGAATGAAGCCATTTATTTATGATCTCCAACCTTTTAACACAATACTTTTTGTCCTTGATGATTTGATCTTGGTTTACATTACATGCATCGTCTACTACACATCCAGGCCAAAGCTGTGTTGAGCACATGAGTTATAGGGGCTACAAAATAATACAAAACAAAGAAAGTCCCCCTACACATGTACAACTGCAACCTTTTCTTTAATAAGACAATGGACAAGTTTTGATTGCATGGATTTGTTCACAAGAGTCTCCAACCCCACTGTCTTAAACAAAAACAGGTGCAAGTACAATACATGTACAACTACAAGGCCGACATGGGTGAACTTCTGTTCAAATGTTCTAAGAATGAATGCAGTGGCATAGTGTGGAGCATGAGTATGGGGTGCAACCAACACAGGTTGCATTTTCTATGTTTTTCTTATGTTTTTTTTTTATTGTATTGGTTTATTTACTAGAACACATGTGACCCTCTCCCTCCCCATAGCTAAGCCACTGTAGGAATTGACAAGTCTTTACTATTATTCTCTGTCATTTATTTTATTTGAACATTAGCCTAATAATAGGATGATCATACAGCAGGTACATCAAACAAAAAAATACTTTTTTTTTCACGAGGGCGATTTTGAAAATTTTGAGAGAGAAAAACGCCCTCGTGATATTATTCACGAGGGCTATTTTGGGGCTCACGGGGGCTCCTTTTTTTTTTACATCGTTTTCACTGCTCAAGGGTCTAATAAATGATTATCATGATGTGATCTATCCGATTATGCCATGTTTGGTACGTTTCTGGCGCTTTCCGATCATGCAAAAAGATGTTTAAAACTTTTTTTTTTTTTTTTTTTTTTTTCCGCCCCCCGTGCCGTGGATCACGGGGGTGATTCCAAAGGTATCGGGGGCGAATCGCCCTTTGCCCCCGTGTATTTTTTGGGTTGAGGTACATATATCCCATTTATCAAGTCAAAGATCTGTGATAACTATAGATAGAGAAAGATATATATCAACTACAGTGAAACAAATATTTTCTACAATCTTTCTCTCTGAAAATTTTGAAATATTAACTACACAATATTCAACGAATGACAGGTCTTGGTCTTGCAATTGGTCTGGCAACCAGGTTTTGTTTAAAATCTTAAATCTCCACTGAGATCTGTTTGACACCTCCTTCTAGTCTTACCATACAACTGGGAATCCAGGATGATCTTAACCTGTTCACTTCTAGATTTCCAAATCCACATAGAGTTGATAAAGGACCCACCAGGTATCTGTAGGCAACGGGCTAACATAATAAAGATGTGCTGATTTCCAGCATATTTGTTGGAATAATTTCCATCCCGTCTGACACTTCCTTTTGGTCTCTTCACGCACCTAGGATGACCTTATTGAAATATCAATCTCTGCCCATTATCATCATATTTCATGAAATACTGTTCAGCCACACCTGTCTGCCCTGTGTAAATAAATACGTGCTGAGCTAACACCATTCTCTGCAATTGCTCTCCTCTGGAGTTTAATTGCCCAGGTAAACAGGGTCCAGTATCTCATAGAGGGTGTACCTCCTTCTTGACATTCCACCTCTCAGGAAGATTATGTATGCTAAGATCAAACGCTCCTAAAAGCCCTACCTGACTATTTTAAAACAAATAAATGTGTTTTAAAAAGTTGTGCATTGCACTAAAGTTCTCAAAGAAATGTATATTTCTCAAATTAGAGAAATTTCCATCAGAATTTTAAAAGATTAGCATATTTCAACTCAAAACACTTCTGAAAAGGGAACTGAATCTGTGATTGTCACAGACCCTTGAAGTAAGCTTCACTTTTAGTTTTGGTTCTGCCTAAGTCCACATCCAATCAAGATATCCCACTAGTATAGGGCTATCAGGTGCCCCAGATCAGTGGTTGACATTGAGCTGCCCTTCAGGGACAAGATGGCTTTTGCCTTTATATCTCAGTCTGTCTGTCTGTCAATCATATCTCCCAATATCATGTCTCTATTCCTCCTTGCCACTGGATGCACAGGTCAGCCCTTCTCACCACATGTCTCACCACATGTGGCTATTACTTTGGCCCATTATTCCACCACTCACTTCATTCCCAAGCCTCCATTTCAAAAGATGAAATTACAACGGCATGGTGTGGCCATTCATGCATAGGATGAGATAACTTGCTGAAGACAATTATATATTTGTTGATATAACACACATTCTATGCAGACCCCATCCCGAGTATTTTGGGGATCAGACCTAAACAGTTTTTATAAATTCTAAGACAAAGCGTTTACAGTTCAAAATATCAAGCATTATAACTATAGTACAAAACTAGCAGGCTCTACAGATACAATAATTATAACTATATAACTAAAGACATATACTAAGTTTTGAAATTTTCATAAAAACTCAGAATATTAGTTATTGATTAGCAGTAGAAAGAACATGTTTCCACCTCTCTATGTGACAAACAATCTCAAAAACACTTTCTGGCTTCTTTTAAGAAAAAAATCTATTCTAATGCTCAATCAGTTCCAAAAGGCTTAACACCAACAATGATATTAATTGTAGGGGGCGTTGTGAGTGTAACCGTCTAATCCTGTATAAAATTTGACAAGCAGAAGCACCTAATTTCACAATATAGACATCTCACGTCTGGAGTGATGTATCAACCAATGTTATGATATAGGCCTGGTGTCAACACTGAGCATAGAAGTTGGAGGATGCAATTGCAAGTCCGTTTTTTTTAAAAACCTGTTTAGGTCTGTTCGCTAGAAAACTTGGGTTGGGGTCTAAAGAGAATGCGCTTTACACCAAAATGAAATAAGTAATACACCAGTGAAAGGACTGTACTACACTATAGGAAAGAATCTTAACCCGTTCCCTTTGAGATTCTGAAATCTCCATAGACTTTGTACACAACCCACTCAGTTCCCGTAGTCAAGAGGTTAATGCAGTAAAACTATGCAACATGATGCATAGAGTATTAGTCTTTTCACAAATAACCAGCTATCAGGCCAGGCACTCAAATCGTGTTACAAAGAACACTTCTCTGCATCCCTCAGATGAGTCAGATGGTATTTTAGACTAGTTTATCTTTACCATCATACTGCACTTCCTGCAGCATACTTTTGTAGCTCAAGAAGTGCTAATACTGACTGGTTTCAAGCTTCCAGACCCAAGATTCTGATGGTGTATGTGAACAAGGTGCTTTAGTGTGAACAAGGTGCTTTAGTGTGCATGCAAGTGAAATAAGAGGCATCATGTCTGAAGAGGGGGCTTAAGTAATGGATTATCAAGTGCTAAGCCCATGTGGTATGTTACCCCATGATGAGATGCAAGAAAATATTGGCCACCAATCACCAAATTAATTTCACAGCCAATAAAGAGAAACCCTTTGAATCAGTGATAAGGGGTGTTTTGGCATACCACTCAAGTCAAGAGGGGTGGCAAAACATCCTTTATCCCAGATGATAAGGAATATGCTTGACTTTAGATTTTGTTGAATACAATCCTGATAACCTGATATAAAGTAGTTGAATGATGTGATGCAAATAACTAAATTTGATAGCCTATCTCTTCATGAATGAATTTAATATTTTCAATAGTATACATTTTCAGCATTATTTGAAACACATTAAATTAGTTGGTATGTTGGTTATTCAGTTTTCCCAGTTCTCAACATGACACAAAGTTATATCAATCAAAAGGGGAGATATGAGGAAACAAAATCACAGTTTCCGCTGAATAAAAACCCTTTCAAGAAAACACATAAAAAATAGTCTTCTGCAGAACCACTGGAAACTGCTAACATAGATCTATATGGCGGAAATCATGCATTTTAAAGTGTTGACCAGGTTACTAAAACTAATGTTATTTAAAACAAAGATACCCGGGTGTCTAGGGATATATTGAGAACAGCTTATATACCCAAAGCAGTCATATATGAAAACATTCTGTTGTATTTGAATAACAACGACCAGTGTCTAGGGACGGATTAGAGACAGTGAATATACAAAGCAGTGGTATATTATAATAGACATTTAAAGAAGGCATTCAAACTCTGCTCAATGTATTAATATGCAGGGAGAAGAAAGAAGAAGATGTACAATTTCCTATTGGTTTCACGTTGAATTATAAAGATGCATTGGTGATAAAGAGTTTTAACAAGATTTGGGATTTGGGGGTCTTTCATTTCTATTTAAAGAAATACTGAAAAGGAGGTTTTTAACCCAAATGTAAGACTTTCACTAGTGGATTCTTGTCAGGAACAATGTTACAGAGATTTCCCTAAATTTGAGAGTTTTAAGTTTCATATAGCAGGACATTTCATCCCTAATAGTTAGCATTATGTCCATAAAGCTACATCTCTATAGTGTCTACAGATTTCCCCTAATACCAGCATTATTAAGTTATCTTAGGAACAGACATTTCATCCTTAATAGTTTACCATTTGACCACTTTATCCCTAAAATCTCAGCTTTGGAAATTCACTAAATGACATCTCAAAAAGTGTCTGGTCAGGTATTACAAAGGCACTTGCCTAATGCTTCTCATGGAACTAAATTAGAGAGACGTATTAGCACAACAATAGACACTGCAAGAGACATACTCATCATATGCAGACAGAATTCAATTTCCCTTCTTTTTATGCATACCTTTTATTTTGTATATTTCTTTCTTCCTTTATAATAGTTAGCAGCCCAGTATTCCTAGTATTTCTTGTATGCACTGGGTCATTATCTATACAAATGTATTATTTTTTACCTATAAGAACTAAGTAAAAGTTAAGATAATCAGGAACAAAAGTTCGATAAACGTACTGTATATCATAATTTCCCATGTCCGTTTTCACTGATGTAATAATAACAGCAAAACAAACTGAAGGACGTTTCAAATAAGATTGGTTATGAACGAGGAAGACATTTATTGTAGTTTATTCAGTATATCTATAATAGTATAAATGAAGAATAAGTACACTTTTCCGTTCAATATATTTTTATTTGTCAATTACATTTATACTATTTGTTATGCCCACTGCCATATTATATTGTCTTTCGGTCATGCCAATTATGTCCTAGTTTTCTTCACCTATTATTATTGGGGCAGTTAAGGCTTCTATTTAGTCTAATCTAACCCTTAATCCATTAATCTGTCTAAATCCAATACAATCAGGAGTGTGCCCCTAATACCTTAGAATGACAGTGATTGTCTAATTTATAGCCCGGTCACATATCAACGGATTGCGCAAACGGATGTCAAACGGAGAGCTCATTTTTCCATCTGTTCTATACGTTTCTTGTCCGTTCCTTGTCCGTTGATGTACGTTGTTCTATGTTTTGTACATGAAGCAATGGAGACGACTTTCATCACTGGATAATTTAATTTCGCAAATTTTCTATTCGTTGGGCATACGTTTCCGATATCCGTTGATATCTGACCGGGCCATAAGAAGTGCTTAGAGGGATTGTCTGGAAGCCCATTCTACAATAGCCTGATAGCTAAGTAGTACGACCTCCGAATAGTTCCAAGTAATAAATCACAGCCCATAACCTTGCAATTAACTATTGATCAAGATATCTAATATTCAATCTGCACTTTTTATTCTTGCGAACCTTTCACAAGTTTCTACTCCCAGAGCTTTCCAGAGACTTTTTAATCTCTTGAAAACATTGAAGAGCTGAAATTCCGTTTAACCCATCGAGGACTGGTCCGAAAATACACTGGCTTGAGTCTTTGGATAATGCATGTTATACCAAAATGAAGTAGTCTCGGATGTGTTAACCCCTTGCTTACAAGATCTTGGTGTTCCATGTACAATGTCTATTGGATTTTTTTTTTATGAGAAAATGGATTAACAGTCCAATAAATCAATGACCTTTTCAAGAATTAGTAGAAAGAGTGATTATGATACATCAGTGTGAAAAAAAAACCTTACAAGTGTTCTAGATTTCGCTTTATTCTAGGAATGTAACAACTAGTATGGAAGAAGGCTGAACCAATTGACAGCAGAATTATTGGTATTCAATTTGCCCAAATTTGCTTGGTATCATGACCCACTTTGGAGCACCCATAAAGGGATTAACACCATTTGTTATCAAACAATTATTCTCTTTAGATGTTGAAGAAGACAGGATTAATTCAAGTATCTATGAAAGAAGTATAAACAGAAAGCAAATGGTGCATATAAACTGATTAAAGGGATCTAGTAACTTTGTTGACATGTGCAAAAAGTGATGAAGAGTTGATGCAATGTATATTGTTGTTATCTCATATGTCCACAGGGTATTGTGTGAACATTTCAAGTCAAATGGACATTGCATGGCCAAGTAATGAGCGAAAATGCAAAGTGATATTCACTAACTCACTGCACTCACTTTGTACACGGTTTAAAAAACTCCACCTGAGTTTTTCTTATCTGAATACTTCAATCGTACATATCTTTGTAACGAAAGGGAAATTTGAAAAACCAAAACGGTCCCATGATTTTATTGTTAATACGAATACAACAAGGTATCAGGAAACCGCTAGAATTCAAATTTTATTTTGAGGATTTGGACAATGTTACTCAGTCCCTTTAAGTGAGATGTCTTAAAAGCACCAAGGTTTAAACCCTCAGATTGTACACTCGTTTAAAACACCCAACTATCTTTAATAACACAGATTATTTGTTATTTACTTGACTCCTTGAGGATGATCAATTTGGGTATAAATGTTTGAAGAATGGGTTTACATAATTCCAATGTTACCTTGTGCACACAGCTCCTATCTAAACACTCAAACCTGTTCATAACAAACATTTCCACATAATATGGATGTAACCCAGGGTAAAATAATTGAGATACATTTATCTCAGACACCTTTAATAGTGTGTTTATTTTCTGTAAAGCATGTACAAACATTTAAACTATTTTTTATTTGCATTCACATATTAGCAGTATAAACTTCTATTTTCTAACATTTTAGCTGTAAATATCTTAACCCATTGGAAGCTAGTGCGATTTGATAGAATTAATATTAACTATTAAACCAGTCCTCAGTCCTACATTACTTCTAAACGAATAATTTTAGAATGGCAACAATTTGACATATCAAAAATAACCTACCCACCCCGATACAGAATGCTAAATAACATCAGCTTGTAATGTAATTGCATGGCAGCACCCAAAGGAAATTAAATTCCACTGCAGTTTAAAGAAGATCTACAAATAAACAGATTCTTAGAAAATTATATTCACTTGACGTCATTGCATTATACAAGCAACCTTAAATTACACAAGCACTTTATTCAAAATATTAATTTGTATAAATTTCCCGCTTCCCTGAATTGAAGAAATCACTATACAAAAGTTCTGTTTTAGTAAGATAAATTGTAAGTGGACCTTGCTTCAAAATGTTTATCAAATTTTTATTCTGTGTCATAATTTTCTCCATTGACTTCATTTTGTTCTTGTTGAACTGTTATAGAATGGCTACAATTAAGTTCAGCAAGATAAATCGTTCAACAGACCTTGCTGCAAAAATGTTAATCAATTTCCTATATTGCCATGAATTCTGTTTCTTGAGTTAAACTTAGATTTGTTCTGCAATTTTGTTGTTATCTTGCAAATTGTGCTCCTGGTGCCAGATGATACCCCATGTATGTTGTAAACAGTCTCCAGGGGAAAAGTATTACCGGATAAGCACATTACAAAAAGAGAGCACTCCAAAATAGCACATTTTGAAATCACTTCGCAAATCCGCAGCCAATTAAACCAACTCCCACTTTCTTTTATACGTTCCGTTCAGAAGGCTTTTACAGAGTCTGGTAGCAATCTTGTCACCAGCAATCAGAGTCATAGAAGTATTCCTCAAATCCTCATATCTTTTGTAATCGGACTATGCCTCAGAAATCAGAATTATAGTGCTATTCCTACAATCCCCATTCCTTTTGTTATCCAACTATTGATGAGAAGTAAGGAAGAATTTATGCAACAATCAACTATTGAATGTTTCTTTGCCAAACACTCCTCTTTGCGTCTGCAGTAGAGCCATCAGTGATTATCCTCTACTTAGAACCTTAATTAAAGTGGCCTTCTAGAATTCAAGTGATCTATTTATTTACTATGTATTTGTTTATTTTTCATCACTCTGGTCTAAAGTGATACCATAATTCAAAGGGGAAATTAAACATCAAGAATTAATGCTACAGGCATTTAAAATATGATTTTCTCCATTTGCATTAATCTTCTTTACTTAATTTTATAGCAGTTCCTAGATAGTTTTAGTCAAAGACTTTGTATTCTGATTTTCATCAGTCTGTAAAATTCAAATTAAAAGTTGGTACTCAGATTTGCACGTTAATAATTTGCTGAAAATACTAGTAAGGCTGCCATATTATAATTATGTATTGAACGTTACATGGGAGCTGAACAATGGAGGTCTGTTACTTTTGAGCTCTGAAACTAGGTTCAGCCTCAAAAAGCAAAAACAGAGCACCTGAAAATAATACAATTTTCAAATTAAATAAGATGTGAAGCAATTTTTAAATGCTATTTTGACACAGACAGACTTGTAAAGTAGCCCTGGATATTATAATGTGTTTCCTCTGTCTGTTATGGATGTCATACCCAGAATGTATCCAACAAAACACTTCTGCACAGCTGCCAACTAATGTCAAGAAGATTTCAAGAAATGTGCAGCGATTCATACTTTGACTTGTAGTTTGGCTAGCTACATGAACTGTTCGATGCAACTAGTTCACAAAAACCAAAAGATAGTCTCACATGGGTAATTTGATGCATTTCAATTTCTCCCCAATATGTATAACGTTTACATGATATATACAAATCCCCTAGAAACGATTTCAGGGACTTATGTTAAGTAGACCGGTCTATGAAGTACTACTATACACCTCATGATACCAAACACAGTGATAAAACATCAAACAATGGTTGCTTCATGACACGCTCACGTAGGCCTCGTGACATATGTGAAGTGGTGTCATCCAAGATCAGTAGGTGAGCATGTGTTCTCCAAGAGTTTTTTTTCTGCCATGAGGGTGGTAACTTTTGCAAGCATAATTACTGTTTTTTGACTGACAAGCAAACATAAAAGGTCTTCGTCACCTTTTACATCACCCTTGTACAGTTCCCCTAAAATGATAATTTGCAATCCTTACAGGGGGGCAGTGGGAGGGGGGGGGGGGCAGTCAGGGGTGGGGGCACTAGCCCCTCAGCCCCCTGTTCCCAGTACCGTATACCTCTATTGTTTTGCAACAACAAACAAATGTAGAGGGTGCCCCCTCATAATGCTCCTGCTATTGTTTTAATCACACTACAATTATGAAGGTTGTACTTGACACCATAACTTGTCATTGTGCTACAAAATCACATAGGAGAAAGAAAGAAAACGCTAGTTTGAACCTGGAAGCCACATGTGAAGGGGTGTCAGGTAGAATGAGTAGGGGAGTCAGGTGTCTGTGTTTTGGCATCGTCAAGACAGTGTATTGGTGTATTTTTGGCATAAATTTCAAGATAAGAACTTCCCCTACATAGGGCAGTATAGACCCTTACAGTAAATGCTGACTTTCAGAGGGGTGTTATATACACAATCTCCCCTCAAATACCCCTAGGTTTGGACACAGACATGAACAGTCTAACAGCCTTTCTGTGGCGCATGGTGACAAACAATTTTACAATTGTCAGCTGACGAGAGGATGTATCAGGTGTGAGGTACGTGATACTAACGTTGTCTAACCAATTAACAATTTCTGGAGCCATTTCATTCTTCCCTTGCATATCCCCAACCGACATACAATTATAAAACCCTCTTCCTCCCTAGTAACTGGGCAATTCCGGATGAGAGAGGCCAAAAATGGAAAATTTAAAAGTTTATGAAATACAATTTCAAAGCATGTTTTGGGTGGACAACGTCCTATATATTAGTGAATAGAAGACCGTTTGTGAATAACTTAATCTGTTTTTCTGAAAGCAGTGTTTGAACTTTTGGGGTTTTCTAGGCTTCAGAATTGAAAAAATGACTAAATTCAATACCAAATCAATAAATCATTGATCCCTGAACTTATTCCTTTGTATACTTTGCAGTTATACTAGTATATGGATAATCTACTTATTTTGTAAAGCACTTGTTCCAACCGGAACCAATATTTGCTGGACAGAATGACCAAATCTACTCCAATTTGTATGTAATTCCGTTACCGAAATTCCAAGAAAGTTTTTTTAAAGAACTTTAATATTGATGAATTATTCTGTAATTGTAAATCCAATGCTAAAATGTGTTTCCTTGAAATTCCAAACACCCAATTCTTTAATATCTTCACCCATTTCTATGAAAACATCGGTAACGGAATTACATGGTAACGGAATTACACCGGTAACGGAATTACATCGGTAGGGGACGCAACATTAATTTGACTTCAAAGTGGGTAGGAAGTTTTTGAAAGAAAGGAACTCCACCTGCTATACAGGGGGGAAAACAAAATCCAACTTCTGATGAGTAAAAAACAAATTATGAATATAAAGGAAGATATCAAATGAGATAGATCCTCTCTTATGACCTTCTGTTCTTTTGCCATAAAAATAGTTGAGAAACAGTTTATCTATTAAACATATGTCAGGCATAGTTTCACAAAGTATAAACAAACAAAATCTTGCAGTCTTTGGCAAGAAAATAAAAAATAGATCACCCAACCCCAACACCCTCCCCTTGTTGAAGTCTAAGACTGCAGGTAGTATTGAGGAAGATAGTGTCCAAGATAACAGCAAGAACACTCAGAACAGAGGAAAAAGCAACAACACAGTCTATATTAGCATTGTCATCAGCAGCGGCATGGAGGACCTCAAATTGAAATGGGTGGTAGTTCAACACTGCAAAGAAAACAATGCCAAAAAATTAATTGGCCAAGTGATAGAAGCTGTGGATAGTAACATTCCTGTCAAATTATTGAAGCAAACAGTACCAGAGAAGTATGGTTGGCCACATAGTAGATGACTTTGGCTTGAAATCTCATCAGTTTCTCAACTTGAGATTGGTCTAAAAAGACCAAGACTACCAGTACCACTTTGCGCCAGCAGGAGTATTGAGTATAACGTTTCATCTCTTTATCTAGTCAATCCCTTGCTTCTGCTTAAAAGCATTAAGACAATGGGCCCTTTGAAATTCTGTCAATATTATAAGAGGTCACCTGCAAATGTCCAGGATGATCCAGACACAATTGGGCTGATGACAGACTATACTTCGGCTATATTTCAAAGGGCCCGTTGCCCTGTTGCCTAATATCAGAACTCAAGGGATTGACTAGATAATGAAAGGAAACCATTCAAATATTATAGCACCATACAGGAACTACACAATAGGTCTACTGGTGAATATTGTTACCGGTAGGTTTTGTCTTTTTAAGCCAAGCTCAAGTTGAGCTACTGATTTGAGAATTCGGGCCAATTACATTATTCACAGGTCTTAGATATGTAAAAGAGCCACAAACAGACAGAATAGATATATACTCTCCTTCATATAAATGCATGTATCATGCTAACTTATTCACTGGCTTTAAAATGTAGCTTGCCAGTATTATTGCTGATGAATTAAAGTTCAGACAATAAGATTGAACTCTATCCTTGCTGGCCATTTGACTTGTCAGTATTGTAACATACTTTGTTAGTACAATTTATAAATAAGTTTAGGATTTTTAAAACTTGAACATCTTTAATATCAAGTTGTACACATTGTGCATTACATAATATACTACAAACCCCTGATACATGTATCACCTGATCTCTGACTATAAATTAATGTTCTTGTACATGCTTCTAACAATTTATTATGTCCAAATTGCATCAAGTATGTGTACATGATCAAAAAAGTGTCTTGGTAGTATTTTTCAGTAGTAGTGATTTTGATCAGATGGATGAGTTTAATTTAGAACAATTTAGTAGATGGCATACAGGTAGACATTATTTACAGGTCTAATAGCATATCATAGATACCCTCAATGAGCCACAAATGGACAGAAGAGATACACTTTCCTTCATATAATTACTCATAACATACTAATTAGTTCCCTGGCTTTTAACTTCCCAGAAGTATTGGTATTAACATTCAGACAATAGGATTGAACCCTATCTGTGCTGGCCATTAAAGGGTACCACCACCCAAAAATAATATTCTTATTATAGAAAGGTAACATCTTTAGTATTCCATTCCTTCAACAAGGTCACAAAAATATGTTTTCAGAAAAAAATATATAATTGGAAAAAGCATCACCATTCTCAACCATGCTTTCATGCGGTCTGAATTGCGAAGACTATATGCGTGCAGAGCCAGAGCGCTCTGTGCAGAGCGAACGAATCATCCGGGATTCTATTGACGTACGCGTGAAAGCATTGGCGCACTCGCAAATGCTTGGCCCGTATGGAACCAGGAAATAGCAGTGGTTCTGTAAGTGGTGGAAGTTAATTGATTTGTTTATGAATTACACAACCCTTTGCAAAATGTCGGGTATCTATTTGATATCGCAAAACGGTACCAAAACATATAATACTGTGTTGTCCTTTGCCTGGTGGTCCCCTTTAAACTTACCAGCATGGTTACATACTTTGTTAGTACATGTCCAATGTATACGTCTTCCCAGGGTTTTCTGAATTCTAATAGTTGTAAAAGTTGTAAACATTGTGTATTGCATGATATACTTCAAGCAATTCATGTTACCCTTGATACATGCATCATTTGACATCTGACTTTGATTTATTGTTCTGCTAAGCACTTGCTTCCCAATCTGTTTTGTCCAAATTGCATAATATAAGGAAGTGAACATGATCAAAAAAGTGTTTTTGTAGTATATGTGTATGAAATACTTTGGTAGAAGTGATATTTATCCAATGGATACGTATAGTTTAGAAGAATTTGTGGATAATTGACAAAGCAGTGTTACTAGTGTAATTCCGTTACCATGTTCATTAGATAGCTTTCTAGTATAAATAGAGAAATATGTGACCATTGATTTGAGCCAGGACTGCAGAGTTTGATAACAAGGACTATGTAAACGAAGACTGACATGAATTTCGCAAATACAAATAGTTATGTTTTTAGAAATTTCACACTGCATTACCAAATTAACAAATTAAGCAGGCGTATTCATATATTACTTCATAATTTGGCATAAAAGTATCTTGCATTTTGGTTTTTATAAATGTTTGAACATAAAAATAACATTTTAAAGGGATTTTAGCTTATCTGGTATTCAAAAAATTAAGATTTTTAAGGTAAATTTCAGAAGGCGTAATTCCGTTACCATTTATGTAATTCCGTTACCGCTGCCTTTTTTTGAAACATGGTCAGTTACGACCAAACAAGATGAACATAAAGGAAAAAAATAAATGTTATCATGAAGTTGACACCCATAGCACTGAATTTTAAAATAAATCTACACAAAATGTCTTTTAAATTTCAGAGGAATTCATGTGAAAGTTGAAGGTGGGAAAAAAGGCCCATTCTCTGCCGTAATTCCGTTACCGACGTATCATACGTGCTAGCACTTTCCTCATGTATGAAATTTCCATATTTTTGTTTCTATATGACAGCAGGTATATCTCCAGAACTTATTAAAGTGTTGATAAGCCTTTAGGTCATAGGACTAATCCATATTATGAAAAAGAATGAGCAAAATTTCTCTGAATTGTAATTCCGTTACCACGGAATTGCCCAACTATTACTACCTTCAACAACATTTATTGCTCTTAAATGAAAGACTTCTATCTTGCATTTTCAATAGAAAAACTTTGCTCATGGTCAATAATTTATAGCTGATATCCTAGGTAACCAGACAGACTGTCACAACACATCAATGGTGCTGCCCCCTTTCCTATCCCCTCTCAATTTGCCCAATGTTTTTAAATACCATGCAGTAAGGTAGTAAAGCACAGCCATGGTTTGTAACTTTCCCTGCCAGGTCTACCCACACCAACATATTGAAGGTGGTTTGGATTTGTAAATCAGATATGCGGTGCCATCTTGCAAACGTCTTGAGCATGGTGCGTAATACACACTGGCTCAGTGTAATGCAGTGTGCACATAGAAGCCTAGTTCAAAATGGCGATCCGCAGTGTAGCATTCAAAGGCACTACAATTTTGAAAGGCCATCTGTATTTCTTCCCATCTCCTTCTGCTTCATCAGATTGTGCAATTGTGCAAGGTTCATAAGGACAGAGTGTGTGTGTTTTATGTCTTATTAAAGACAAAGTGAATTCCAAGAGGTAAAGGGCTTTAGGAAAGGGGTATTGAAGTAACCCCTACAGCTTCCCTTCTAATCCCATAGATACATATGAATACCTGATAGGCGTGGTCCTCGTCTACCACAGAGTTAAAACCACAGAGTTAAAACCACAGAGTTAAAACGACGTCCAAATCAAATAGAATATCAAGGGGGCAAGCGGTCAATATTTGCAACACTTGGTGGTTGTTTAATGCTCTCTGTACCAAGCATCAAAAGGCCATTGGTTACTACACATGTTATGTGCAAGTTGTCCAGACAGGGTTAAAACGTACACATTTGATTGTACACATTGTGATTTACCTGACTGAGAGGAGCTGCAGATGGGGATAAATGGGTTGCATTCTCAGTGACTCAAACTGCACATATACAGCTATGACATGCAATATCCAATTTCCAGCGGGTTAAATTGCCAAAGTCAACCATTGTCATGACTACCTCGCTTTCTTCCTACCTCAATCAATAACTATATATTTACTATAAACCTTTGCAGGTTAACAACAAACCTTTGATTCAAAGGTCCACAATATTGTGCATATCCTAACTCCCTGGGGTACATTCCATCCTAGAAATATACAGACCTAGACTCAACAAATAGAAATGCAAGCACATACGGAACACACTGACGTTTATAATATAACATTATTATTCTTTGATTTCATCAATTTTGTCTATTTTGTGACTAAATCCAGAAGATCAGACACTTAGAAAGTTTACGCAAATTGAATAAATTAACTCCAGACTGTGACCCACTGAACCGTGTCTCCCTGATGTGGTTGCCGGGGGCGATATAGTATCTAGGGTGAGAGTGCACCAAGCTACTTACTCCCAGACATGTTACTATGTCTGCTGATCTCTCATACCCATGAATGAGGCAGAAAGGCAAAGGATAAGATGAGCACTGGAGTAGCATCAAAAAGGGAAATCAACTACTCCTCAAACAAACTGCCTAAGTAAGCATTACAATGGCACTCTTTTTTCATATGAGATACATGTACAGTATAGCATGCTATACAGTACAGACAGTTAGATAATTTATGTGAACTGGGACTTGAGTGTGAAAGCCTTGAAAATATGTTGCTAAATGTTTCCTATATTACAAAGATAACCAACATTATTTTCAATGATCCCAAGAATCATCATAACGAAGCAATGGAAACGAAAGTGTCCACTGAACTACATGTACTAACCAAATTTATTTTCAAATTGTACCATTTTGTTAGGACCTGGATACGTTCCCTTGTACTTGCCCTCAAAGTAATTCAGTACAAATTGCAAGCAAGCATGCCAACAAAGTCAGATATTATATTCCACAATTTCCAGGTCTCCCTCCACAACCAACCCCAACCACTGACACCATGACCCTATACAAACTAGTTTAAAGTGGCAAACTTTTTGTCTGCTGTCATATTTTGTGTCTGCTCTAGGCGATGCAATACCCCTATATTTTGTCTGAGTAAACCTGAAATCTTGCTTAATGAGACAAAATGTCACAACTTGTTTGTATACTGGCTCCAGACCTGCTGCAGAAATCCATTGATAACTTGACACTTTGGGGAATGTTCATACTACCCTCTAATCCTGCTAGTATCAATGTTTTCAAGCAATTTTTAAGGACAGTTTGGTGTTCAGATCTGCCACTGAGCAGAGTAATTTACAAAGAAATGTATGTTAGTTGATTCATGTTCACTCATTGCATAAAGCCAAATTAATTGTATGTACTACGCATTCACTCTTTGGTAATTAATAAGGGAACCGGAATCAATAAAGTGTTGTACTTTAGTGTTAACCAATTACCCATGACAATGCACAGCATCCACTGGCCCCTAAGGGGACACAAGAGATCCAAACTTCTCAGAAAATACAAATCTGGGGTCAAGAAAGTTTGTGGTAACAGCATCTCAAATTCAACAAAGCATCAAGAGAAATTCTTCCTTCACTTACTAGGAACTGTTGTATATGTGTAGAGCTATATAATACAGAAATATGACAAATACCATACTTTGTGGGGAACATGTTAAAGGAGACGTCCGGACGATTTGTAAAAAATTCTACCATAATCTACATAAATCAAAGACCAAAACTACCTAATAAAAAACACCCTCCCAACCTGTCACAATCGAATTGTTAGTGTCACTAGTTTTGAATCGTAACTGTTCACTTTCTGTACGCTAGCGAGAAAGATCACGTGACGGCGTGGCGTATCAGCCTCACTTTGCGCGCGCTACCGCGGTGAAGCGGCTGCTATATTTTGCTTCACTTCGCTTGCTAAAATGCAGATGTGTCAAGTGTTTGGATGTTCGAATAAGCCAGGCAATGGCCAGAAAGGAGTTTTTTCGCCATTCCCAACCCAGCAAATGAGAGGGAAAGGTGCGCTAGATGGCTCGCCAACATTGGAATTGACACATTTGACGTCAAAACGTACAAATATTGCAGGAATCGAGTCGTCTGTGAGGATCATTTCGAGCCGGAGGGAGCACTAGAAGGTCTGCCAGAGTTTCGGCAGGCCCCGCGCTGCGAGAGAGGTAGCTAGCTAGCGCGCCAACTGCCTTGTAAGTTGCACTCTTAAAAAGTGCCGAAAAGGAACGAAAATGCAAGATTATCACGATCGCACCTATTCTAGACTATCTCTTATTTTACTTACATGTTTGCAAGGCTTTTAACTCTTAACACGCCATGAGGCTGCACGCACGCTATTGGTATAGTGCTTTATACAGGCAAGCACGCTATCGATTGACTGCTCTCTTCAAGCAAGAGAGCCATTGCCTTGCTGCTTTGTGCATGCATGCACGCTTTTGTGATATAGCACTTGAACGTGTCTCCAATTAAACCTGGCACAGGGGGGATTAGTGGCTGGCACAATGGGGATTAGCGGCGTGGCACTGGGCTGTATTCATTATGGCAGGATAGGAGTTAAAACAAATACGAGAACAATTACCTGCAAAAACGGCAAAAAAATGCGCTGATAATCTCCCGATAATTTCCTAACTCGCTCGGACCAGATGAACTGAACCTAGCGCTCTTTTGTTGCCAATTTGCGAATGGGGTAGACTACGTGTATGATACGCATACTACACGTTATATGATATCGCAGCCCAGAAATTGGCAACGTTCGCAAACGATCTGATTTTCTGCTATTTTCAATCGCTTAGTGAAAGTCTCGCTCGCGTAACAAGCGCTTGAGTTTTGAATGTTTTACTTCGGGAAAAGTAATATTTGGCTCAAAACTGAGGTAATTCTGAATGTTCTGTAAGTATATTTCCGTAAATATTGTTACATAAATCCAGCAAAGCATCGATACTTGTCATTTTATTGCCGTATAAAAAGATGAATTTGAGCGCGAAACACTGCATTTTTGCAGACCGCTTTATGAGATTCGATCGGATAAAGCCGCCGCGCAGCAGCGGTTCAGCTGCCTGTGCTGCGCTGGCGGGCGGCTGGACGACCGCGGGCTGCAAATTTTGCGGCAGAGGGCTGATGTCATGAAAGTGAGGCTGCTACGTCATGCGCAATGCATCCTGGGACAGATTCTACTCGAGGCTGCTCGCGGCCGATTCGAACAAGAAGAATTACCTTATTTTTTCGAAAACTGATTGTGAATGATTCTGATGGTCTTTTCTCATCGGGAAAAAGGTTATAGACTCCTAAAATATTGTACTTTCCCCTGGAAACTGCTGAAAATCGTCCGGACGTCCCCTTTAATCCTAAACTTGTATTAACCTTGTAGAATATGTCTCATATTTTATTGTTGTTGTTTTTTGTCCCAGACTTCACATAGACACATTCGTCCAACATATATTCCCATATCCATGTATGCTCTAGTATTTACTAAATTTGAAGGGAAATAAAGGATGTTTCAATATGAAGTCATTTTATTCAACCTATAAAGCAAACTTAATTTTTAATTTAATTTTAATTTTAATTATCATAAATAATTTATGATAAAAATTTCTGATATTTTTTATAAATTTCTTGTTCTCAAATGATCTAAAGACTGTAACAACTGAGCTTGTATGTAAACCAACAAAGCATTTATGCTGAGAATGTAAACTGGGTGGATTTTATACATGTCCACAGGACTAGATTGAAACAGATCTTTAATAGAGGTAAATTATGATTTGCAGATGACTCCAATATATCTGTCAGACATGATGTCTGTGTATACAATGTGGATGGATTATATTGCCCTGAAACCAACTCAAATCTGGCCCACAGAAATTGAAGCAAAACACTCAATATCAACAAAACTTCCAGTTTTTAGGATTGGAATCCATATTTCCTTTTCTCTAGGGAGTGAATTGGATTTTCTGCTGAGTAGAAGAAGTAGTAGTAGTAGTAGGGGGAGGAGTGAAGGTGTGGGTTAACTTGGTCTACATCTATTCGGTCTAAGTCTCATTTAATATACAGTACTACATGTGTGAAAATGTTATTCCCAAAACCTGCCTCCATCCCTATACCTAACTCGAATCCCTACTATTTGTATTATCATTCTAGTTATGATTCAGAAATGGCCATGAAATTATAACCTTCGATGTCCTTTTCTTGATTTCAAGACCATAGTTTATATACATGATCTCTTCAGAAAATGGTGTCCACGACTAGTCCTGTAAAGGATTTATAATATCTTGGTCCTATGTGGTTTTTTTACCACATTGGCAATGGGTTCATATGTCCTCATATGATATTTAGCAACCATTTTACAGGTTGAAACATCACTCGTTTGTATTATCAATGTTTATAGAATTAAATTACCCCCTCAAACTGCAAAACTATTTCAAAATGGCAATAAAACGTTTGCTTCTCAACAAATAAACATCAACAATGTTGATCCCTCTATTTCTATTAAGTTGTGATAAGGATCTTGATTATGATCCATTTTGAAAACTATTGTTGCCAGTGAATAAACTTCTACAAACATATTTACATCAATAAGTGTGAGAAACGTCAACATTTCAATAACTATTATTGATTCTGTCACTGCTGATCAACTAATCATTGATATGGTTCTAAGCGCTGTTTCATATTGAAAATGTTGGATTGAAAACATTTTTCACCAACTTCTTTTATCCCTAAAAAGATCAATTAGTACCCTAATTGGAATTTAATCTCTGTAACGGGCTTCAAAGGGTATTTCCCCCTAGGGCAAGATCATTATCAAATTATCACACATTGTCGGTTCTGCCATATAATTATGTTATTATACATTTATAATTGTAAAGATGGATTTATACATTGTTGATACAGAACAAACAAAATTGCATTTTAAGTCCATGTAATACACTATACAGTACATTAGGTACACCATGTTATGGGTATAACAATATCTTAGAGAAAAGGGTTTAATATTCAAACCATGAAGGATGAATTGCTAAACCATAACAAACAAATTGTATTTATTACATTTTACATAATTTTAAAGTTCATCGACATAACTAATTGAGCAATTTTATTTAATCTTTGTTACAATAAGTTCAAAAATTCATGGGAATTGGGCAGAATATTGTTATTTTCTCCATGGTTCTTTTATCAAAGAAAGATTTGTTAGAAATAAAATGTAATATTTTTGCGTAGTGCTTTTATGTCCACTATTTGTGTGAACAGTACTGCATAGGCTACCAACCTGGAGGCATATTATTCCAAGTGCAAATTACCTTACATCACCTTTGCTACCAACCTAGAAATAACACAGAGCAAGAACTCTTTTTGGTTCGCTTTTTGCTTTTGTTTGGAAAGGGTCTATTGACAGCAGTCAAATCCATTGCTGGTCGGTGCTGAGGGGCATCATTAGGACTGTAGTCATCAGAAGAAAAGAAATGGAATCCACCACTAACTGCTCTGAGCTTCAAAAAATGTTCCACTACAATTTCCCATTAACAAAATAACAACTTGTATAATGCTGAACTGGGCAAGTAGGCACGTTAGTGCACATCATTGCAGTGGTGTATGGTCAACCCTGGCAGTTGAATTGAAAGAGCAAGGATTTACATGAGGGGCAGTGCAGCCCCCCCCCCCCCCCCCCAAAAAAAAAAAAAAAAAAAACAACGTATGGTTAGTAAATATCAAGGAGGTACTAGTCATTCTATTCCAGATAAGGGAGGAGTGAGATTTGAATTCCCACAACCACAAAGGGGGTTTGCTCCTTTGCCCCATCCCATTAGCTACGCTACCTACATGTAGGTTATGGATTGCACAAGAAATGTAACCATTTGAAATCCCTCTTGAGAAAGAAGTCTTGATTTCAACTAAGACCTGGGTTCATGGAGTCCTAAGAAGTTCAAAGTGCTAGCTTTAGGAGATGAAAAGCTACACTCCATTTTTTTCTTCAATTGGCATCATGTTTTGTTGTTCTTTTGCCCTTTTTTTTTTTTAGAGAACATGACTATCTGGCACGACATAGGTGAAGTATCAGAATCAGATTGTTATCAGGAGAATCACAGTTATCAAGATAAAACATGACAGTTACATGCTAGTCTGTGGACTGTGGCAATGCTACTTACATATGAATGGCCTGTGCATACAATGAAGAAAAGAAGACTGGTAACAAGACAGCTATACTGAATTACTTTCTGCTTGAAGCAAAGTACTTCACAATAGCACAGTGGATCAATTTTCTAAACACTCTGAGCATCAAAATCAATTTGGAAAATCGCAACAAGATGTAATTGTGAATCAGGTAATATCTAAGGCCTGCAGGTACAAATTCTTGTAGTAAATAGAGCCAATTGTCGTAACTGAATCAAAACTTCAAGATCAATTTGTGGATGAATGCAGGCAGGCAGAGCAAAGTACATGTCTGAATGTGATGTTAGGGTGGATGGGAAACTTGTATGAATGTGCAGAATTGGCATGTACCTACAGATAAATAACATCTTGTATGACATGCTGTAAACATGTCTAAAGTTCTATTTTCCAACCCACACTACATGAGTTCTCGTATAATGTCTCTTCTTTACCTCCTCCGTTATACTTAGTAATGAACTTCCCAATTTCTTTCATGCTATTTAATAAATGAGACACAACCACAAAATAACGAAATCAAAACTTCATCACATTCACAACGAGTTTTTCTTTAAAGTTTATGACTCATGAGAACTGTATTTGCACCGTCAAAAGAAGGGTATTTGAGCATGTACAAATATTAACACTAAAGGGATTAAATCAAAATAAAAGTAGTGATTGAATTGTGACTTCAACAAAATATTTAAATATCAACCTATTCTCAGTAAGTTGCTCGTGCATAACTTGAAAAGGCCAAACCAACCAGTTATAAATGATTGACAAAATGATCACATTATGCAGCTTCTGCATGACTTGAAAAGATCAACCTAATCTAGAGACCCGACTGGCAAACTGTTCAATACATAGCTTACCTGGGACAAACTAACCAACCAACCAATGTAAATAGCAAGAAAGGAGTTGCCAATATGCACATGCCTCAATTACCTCTTTCTAACGAAGGAACAAATTATTTTCATTGCAATTTGCAGACAGACCAGATTTGGGGCCAAAACTGTTGACGATTAGAGAGAATTAAAGAATAATATGAATTTCCATCTGACCTGAAAACATTAGAATACGCTCTTATTGATTCATACAAACACTTCAGAGTCTGAAGATCTAGCATTAGCTCAGCATTCAAGCATGTGTTTGTATGCACTTACTTAATACACTTGAAAATCAATTGTATTTTGCTTGGTTTTTCATCACCATGGAGACTTATCTTACATCTCCACCTTGCAGGTAAAAATGCACTTTGTGTGAAAAGCTTCAACATCAGCTTTTTCAGTTCATAACTTGCCATGCAATGCTGAAAACAACACAGCCGTTCATATCCCAAATCAAAGAAACATTCTATTCCAATTTCTTTATTTCTAATCTCATTTTTCCTCTGGAAGAAGTACACTCACTGTTGCCCAGCTATCTTTGAACTTTTCCAGATTGAGAGAAAAACAAACCAAGAAATTCATCCATCACTACTCGGCCAAGAGGTCAACTTACGGTTATGAACTTGCTAAGAAACAGTCACACATGAATCAAACACTTTATACTTTATAAGGTCCTTTAACTCTCAAATTGTCCATCATTGCATTACTGTGTATTGCATCGTGTAAATGTCTACCATTGGCATTGCAAGAGTTAAGAAAAGTTCCTTGATCTTTTAAGCAGACAAAGCTAAATCTAGTTTACAGAATCCAATTCACAAAAATGAATTCATACAGGTTTGTATTCAAGTAACTCGTTTAGCACAAGGCCATGCCTCAATGTAAGCAAGTACAAAAAAGCATTTAATAACAACCTCTAAAATATTGGTGGTTTGTGAATTATGACAGGTATTAATGACTTTTCCAGCTACAAATATGTTTGTAATCAACAAGTTACTAAGATTTCTTTTTTGTTACAGAGTTTTTTGTTACAAAGTGCAAAAGACATTTTCCCATCCATAGCCGTTTGTGCCTTACAAAATGAATCTTAATAGTTTTGTGGTTTTGTAGAAGAAAACAGATATTATGGCTTTCCAATTTCCGACTAGCTAATGAGAATCAACAAGCGAACAAGGACAGCAGGGGCCGGGCCGCCATACCACCTTGGGCTACACCATTGAATTTGGTCTCTAATTCCACCTCGTTCTTTTATTCAATGAATTAGGTTGCTTGTCCATCCCCCTTTCCATTTCAATGTAGAGTCAATATCCCAATCACATTTGCACTAATTTGTTCACCAGCCCCTATTCAGGTAGAGTTTGCTATCAGGGTTCAATTCATCGCAGGAGCTCTGCATTTGGAAATGAATATTCTTAACCCTTCATACACAAGTACCATACATTGCAAAGTTACAATTGTGAGCATGTGTACACAGTATAGGGCATAGTTTAGGCTTGGTACAGACTTGAACCAACAATACCCTAATAATTCACATACAGATACCCTGCACATTTTACAGCTAATTCCAAAGACAAAGTCTGACCACAAACCAGAGGGAACAATTTAAAGTTCATTTATGATGAACGATGTGGTTATAATTCAGAGTCTATCCCATTTGTTCCCTTAACGTTGTGGTATGAAGCCATTGCTAAATTAAAACTTCCATATGAAATCACAAACTGATTGTACTCTATTCAACTATCAAATCTGAAATTTATTGATCCCTTACCACAGTACAATTATTTGATCGCATTTGAATTTGAAATTATAGTCCTCGTAAAATTCATAAAATAACAATTTGTCTCGCAATACAACATACATAACATGTTCAAGAACTGATTTATTAAAAACCTATGGATTTCTGGATTTTCTTACAGTCATCAATTAATATATCAAGGAAACAAATGTCTCATGAAGTAACACTAATTTCATTCAGTTTAATTCCAGTGTTTGCCTTCTCAACAAAACAAACTAACCAAATCATTTACAGTTTCCTCAACAACTGCATATATTTTTTTTTTTATTTTAAAAAATCCTTGTACCATGACTTGCTTTTTCCTTTAAAATATTTTGTTCTATGATTTGTTTTCCATCTAATTGAACAAATGATGAATAGACATGTTAAGTCACACCTATCCAACATTCCCTTGTAAAAAAACCAAACATAATGAAGAAAAAAAAACATTATAAGTGAAAATAATGGATGCACCCAGACAGTGCAACACGAAAGACACACAGTAGGCAGTTAGCACAACTATTACACAACATTGTACAATACAACACAACACCCCTTCGAAGCCCTCAAGCTGATTTCTGCGTTGTTCATTTTGCTTTTCTAATGCTCATTCTGCTCTGCTTATCTTTTCCTTCTTTCCTTCTTTCACCCAAGCTTTGCAAACATTCACAACACACCCATTTGTTGTTGATTCTGGTTATTTACCTTTCGGCTTTGCAAAGGAAAGTAACAATTACTCCACCAGGGTTCAATTGTTCGCAAAAGAAATGAGAGATTGAGACCAAAAATGGGCTTTGGGAATGATAGGACAAACTGAACTCGCAACATCCTTTGCAAGATACATTGTAAGAAACTAATCTTCAATATTTTACACAAACATTCTTCCATCCTAGCTGGAAAAGAATAATAATGCATGAAAGAAATGATGTCACGGTTGCAAGCAATAAAAACATTTCATAAATGTGAATGGAATATAAAACTAGGATTAACATTTGGAGGTAGAAATCCTTTAGTCACATCATTCTCTGTCAATCAAAACAAAATGACTGAATTTAAACATGAATTCCCATTCAGGCCAAATAAATGTCTTGCTTTTGCAAGCCAAAATTCTAACTTGAATGAAAATAAAATTCACGAGCTAGCTTGATATTTTAAAAAAGATTAGGACTTGAAAATAATGTTACATAGTTGCAAACATTGAATTAGTCTAGCAACTGCAGACACTTCATTGTACTTTGTGTTTTTACTTGCTGTGATTCAATCAAATTTGTTATGTAACAGGATGATTTCCTTTGAACTTGGTAAAAACATCGTCATAATCCATGAAACATAGTTTCAGAATGGAAAGGAAATGAGTCAGAAAGTTAAGACTACAAATTTCTTGCATCATTTAAATCCTAAGTTATCACTGTGAGCTTTCAAATATCACCAATTACATGTAGAGTAGAATGTCTTGAAGATGTCTGAAAGGAACAGCCTAGAATAGATAGCTACCTTATGGACCATGTATGAACTCAATAGGAATGCCACTATCTAAAATAGAACAGGTTATGTTTGTCTTGAATAATGAGTATCTCCACTCTAGTCAGAACACTTTTAAAACCAATCCTAATTTGAATTTCATGAGATTCTAGCATTAACATCATAACAGACTATCTAGGGTGTTAAATTTGTTTAACTTCTTAAAAGTTTGGCTGAAAAAGCAACAACAAACATCTTAACAATAAAAGGGGATCATTTACACCTAAGTGACAGAGCTTTACTTGTCCCGGTGACCCTGTACTCATTTGCTATGAACCCTACTTCCTGAGCCCTGGAATATGGGCACTGAGAAGAGTTGGTTTGGGTCTTCTCCTTTCAATGGCGACACTGTAGAACTGAACATGTACTCTATATATAGCACCTTTATATGGCTGCTAGAATGAAATGCTCCCAAGGGAACTGAAAGTATACTTTGTGTGCTAGAATGATACACATATTATAGTGGACATTTGATGCCTCAAAATAATAGTGAAAAGGACCACCAACAGATATAAGGATACTTATTTGATGCATTTATTTCTGAATGTAATTCACAGTAAATTGGAAACACAACTGATCTAAATGGATTCATTTAATAAATAACTTTAATTGATTCTTTTTTTCTAAAGGAGAATGAAATCACTGACCATTGCAAGAATTTGTTTTAGAATGGTTTCACACTTGACTTGGTAATGACCCTACTAAGATCCTACTTGTATAAACCCTTTGTGACCTTTACCTCAACCTTGTTTCAAACCAAGCAATTAATTCCCTATTAACCAGAATAATATGAATCATGTGTTTACTTCTCGCATACATGTGCAGACAACAATCCCAGTCTGTATGAATGAAACTTGAAAGGGCAGAGGTATGCAAATAATTCCACGATTCCGCAATCAATTGCAATCTGGCAGATTTCTGTCCGAATCTATAACAAAATTGCAAAAATACTTTTAGAATAATCCTGTTTGATATCATTCTTTTGAATCAATTCAATGGTAAAATTCTTTGGGGATAAAAAAGCAACTGACAATGGGATTCAAATATAATCAACAGTTTTGGGAGACTTCTGAAAGAAACAAAAACACTATAAATATTTGCTTCTATAGTAGGGCCAACAGCATAAAGGATTATTTACATAGCATTTTTCTATAGATGTAAAGTCAAAAATCAACCTCCCATATCAAAGTTATATAACATAACATCTGGATTTAAATCATTCAAATTATTCTACCTGCAATGTTGCTTACTCATTATTACAAACAGAACACAATGTACCTTTTCTACCATATAATGATGGTGGTAACTTGGTTTGCCTTCCTTAATGCAACCATGGGACTGAATAGAGTTCTGGCCATTAGATTTGCAAAACTGTTATGTTAGCTTTAAGCTGTTGTCGGAACCTTTGTGGCTCTTGGAGGGTAGAAGCACCGTGATCCATATCCTACGTCTGCATTTGTCTCTTTGTCTAGACTAACTGGGACATTTGACATTTGTCTTCATGGCCTTGAACTTGTAAACAACATTTATTGTACACAAAATGTATCAATAACAGAGCTCAAATTTCGTTGTAACCAAAATTTATCATTTATAGGGATCAAATTTCGTTGTAACCAAAGTTTATCATTTAGGGATTTAGGGATCACATTCCGAACAACTGTTACCACCTGTGCACAGTCCTCTTGGTAACACATTGGGTAAGACATTTCTACAAACATCATGTTTACAAAGCATTAATCATTTCTAGCACAAACAAGAAAACATTTTCCATGTCCTCAACTTGTAAACAAAGTGATTTGATCATCAAATCCAACTTTAATGTATGTCTTCTTCTTGTTTTTAGTTTTTGAAGGCAAGAAAGCTGTAAACGTACATTTCTCTTACAGAGATAAATACAAAATCAATACTAAACATATAGATAACAGATTACTTAGCCATGGCGCTTTAATATCCACCAGGTTCAATTGCTCTTTATATTAATTGTTTAAGACAAAAGGGTCATAAATGTAAGAGAAACTTTGTACAGCTTAAAGGACACTCTAACTTCCAACATATTTGATCTTGACGAAACATGAATATAGTCTACTTTTAAAACAACATCATTAAAGGACTTTCTGGCACTTAACCCGTTGCTTACGGGAACCGGGTGGGCTCTGTACAAAGTCTATGGGGATTATAGAATCTTGTAGTGAACAGGTTAAGGGCAATGCTCCTTTTGATAGATGTAAACAACTCTTGGAGATGAGTCTGTTGTATTCTCTAAGGTCCAATCATTCTTCTGCACATCATGTAATGACATATGAAATGACACAGGTTGGTCCCCGCAGTTTAATAAACGTCATCTGATTGCACATCACAGATAACTTATCAAAACAAGTGCTACAGTAAACACCATTCAAGATAAATGGAAAACTTGAATTTTAATAACATAAATTTCTTAGAGTCACCAGTAAATAATGGTTCTAACATAATCTTCAGAGCCCTCTGGGTTAACAGTATAAATCACTGTAGAGGCCACCCTGGATAAATGAAATAATAATGATAATAGTTATTAGTTAGTGTTGTACTTTCTTCATTTTCAGGGATCAATAACCCATTACAATTACAAGTAGTCATTTTAATTTGCAGTATTAAATCTTGTCCTTTTTGGCCCTAAATTTAAAATTACAATTAATGTTCAGAAAAATGTTCAGTGTTAGAACAAACATGGTTGGGAATGATGCACAAAGAAGCAAGCTAAAAGTATTTTTGACGTTAAAGTAAAACTTTGTTTTCTTCTTCTTCTAATTGTGAGTTATGTAGGTTTTGAGAAAATAATGTAAATAAATACACCAGGGTCTTGCAGTCTGTTTTAAAACTTCAAGCACTACAGTTTCAGCATTGTAGGTACAGCTTTTTGAGGTTTACACAAAATCCTACAGAAATTCCATCTTTCCTTTGTTATTATTGTAAGTTAAACAAACTTGTTGAGTATATATTCTAAATCCCCTTCACCCTCTGCTACAGACCTGGCTCCACAAAATCACTCAAGCTAACCTCCATAGATTTGCAAAATCCTTCCAGATTTGAGGAAAAGTTGATCTTCAACTTGACGTATCGGCTTTCTTTCATTGACTAGGAGTTTCTTTGGCATGGGGTTGTAGTGTACCATAACCATTTTTTTTTGTCGAGACATAACAAAGCTCAAAGTCTACAATATCATGTAATTCATCAAACTTCCAAATTGTACATTTCTTTATCCTTACAACTTGTTGGTGAATAATAATTATTGTATTCAATTTTCCAAAGAGGTTGATATTTTTGAAGGGTGGGGGCTAATTTTCTGAGGAATTTTGTGTAAGTTTGTCTCATTTCATATTTCACTCACTTTTTGTTTGACTTCCTGCGCAGAATAAGTTGGAGGGAAATCTTTTAAGCTGTTGATGACGTGACTTTGGTATAATTTAGTCTATAGTGACATAGTCCAAATATTTTCAGGACCGATCCGAAGCGGAATATTGATACAACTGAAACACTAGACTCCCATGTGTGATCTAATAACATTACTCACCCATCATGGCACTCACAACAAACCCTCGATACCATACAACTAACATCTAAATGTGATGGACTTTGTAAGTTTGTACACTGTTTCTAATAGTTTGACCATGAACAACAATCAGCTCAAGTTAACAGGGAAAGAGCCCAAGATCGAACTCTGTGTGTACGCACAGCATGTTGTCAAGAACTTGGAATAGCGGTCTTGATGGTTCCCCTTATTATATCTCCCGCTTTCAGCATGCAGTCACGAACCTGGAAGACCGCCTTTTACTTTTCCTTAATTGTATTTCCCACTAGGAAGTTTTAGCGTGCTCAGCTCTAATTGGCCCAAATCATTATCTGTTCATTTCCATACACATCTGTAATTAGCCTAGAATTGGCTTGGACATGTCTTACTGCTCGACTTGGCAATGAACTACACACAGTGCATTGTGGGATTCCAAGGATATTCAATACATAAATACATAACTGTCAAGTCTATCATCTTGCTTTTTTTTCTGGGTAGGCCAACTGTCCACCTACTCTGTCAAGTCATTTAAAAAAAGACTGTTTAACTAATTAAAATAAATTAGATTTTGGTTTTCCTGCTGTTCAGGTTGGGTCTACACAGTTTCAAGCCGGAAGTAAGCTGGTTGGGTACTTGAAACTGAGCAGCAGACATTTTAATTGAAGAATATACAGTGATAATTTCTATATCAAACAAAATAATATTTTCAAAGCAATGCCAACATTACTGATAAACTCCTTCCAATTCTTATCAAATGCCCCGTCTTAAGAGACCTTACCTCAATGTTACCCTCGCTACGTCAGGGTGAGAAACAGTTGTTGGTCTAACAGGGGTGAACTTTTGGATGCTGGCTTAAAGGGCATCAAGCGTGGGGATTCTACACAGCGGGTCGCCATTTTGAACTGGGCCAATTTGCGCGCACCGCATGACACTGAGCTAACGTGCATCACGCACCGTGCGCAACGTGTACTTAAGATGGCGCCGCGCATCTGATTTGACGAATCTGAAGTACCTTTAATATGCTTTGTTCGGTCACACGCACAAACCTCACCTGGTTGATTTACCATGACAACCGCACCCCTCTACCCGCTGGCGCAACACGGGGGTCGGTGCCCAACTGACGTCATCAACCCGGGGAACCACGGTACCCCGTCTTAATAGGTCTTTTGTCAGGGTGATGTCAGGGTGACGTCCGGACATTACCACGACCTCACCCTGGGCCGACTTGGTTGAAACTCACCCCAACGTAGGCCTGACGTTACCCTGATTGAACCGTCTTAATAGGAATGGGGTAGGATCTTACCAGGGTGATGTCAGGACGTCACCCTGACTATTTGGGCCTATTAAGACGGGGTATAAGTAAAGTTTTACCAAATTAATGTTGTTTAAAATTCTTACTTAACCCGTTCAGGACTGACTGATTGTGCCTCAACATGTATTCTCCATAGACCCCAGCCCGAATATTCTTACTTAACTCGTTCAGGACTGACTGATTGTGCCTCAACATGTATTCTCCATAGACCCCAGCCCGAATATTCTTACTTAACTTGTTCAGGACTGACTGATTGTGCCTCAACATGTATTCTCCATAGACCCCAGCCCGATTATTCTTACTTAACTCGTTCAGGACTGACTGATTTTGCCTCAACATGTATTCTCCATAGACCCCAGCCCGAATATTCTTACTTAACTTGTTCAGGACTGACTGATTGTGCCTCAACATGTATTCTCCATAGACCCCAGCCCGAATATTCTTACTTAACTCGTTCAGGACTGACTGATTTTGCCTCAACATGTATTCTCCATAGACCCCAGCCCGAATATTCTTACTTAACTCGTTCAGGACTGACTGATTTTGCCTCAACATGTATTCTCCATAGACCCCAGCCCGAATATTCTTACTTAACTCGTTCAGGACTGACTGATTTTGCCTCAACATGTATTCTCCATAGACCCCAGCCCGAATATTCTTACTTAACTCGTTCAGGACTGACTGATTTTGCCTCAACATGTATTCTCCATAGACCCCAGCCCGAATATTCTTACTTAACTCGTTCAGGACTGACTGATTTTGCCTCAACATGTATTCTCCATAGACCCCAGCCCGAATATTTTCAGGACCAGTCCTGAACGGGTTAAACACAATGATTAGTTAAATATTCTAGTTGTGTTCTTCCAATGTCAATATTTTGCTATTTTATCTCATGTAATAAAATACCATTTCTCCAATCAAATAATGACCTATTTGTATTTGAACTACAGTCTGAAACCTAAAGACCTGGACCTCTTTATGTTATTAATAACATGACAACAAATCTACACAGATGCAACTCAGTTTCAAGGTATTAAGGAACCTAATATATTATTAGGAGAAAGCTTTACCTGTAAGAGCTACATAGACACTTTGATTTCAAGGTATTATGGAACTTAATCTATTATTTGGTCAAGTGTCCTAACTGTCAATCTTACAGACACAGTTCACTAGTGTTTCATTATTTGCCATTCAAGTGGAAAGGTCTATGGTTGTTCCCATCTTTTGTTACCATTCTTTGACCCCAAATTACAAACAAAGGCCTTCGGCGCAAGGATGAATGCACACAATGCAGTCGTAAACAAAACAAGGATGCATTTCTTTGTCATTATAAACAACAAAAGAAATAATGTTTTCTTTGCTTCACTAGAACATGAAGAATCAGGTTTTTGTTGAATTTCAAGTCATGAATGGCAGATGCTTCCTAGCATTGTGCAATTTCTGGTTTATAATCGTTAGAAAGATGTAAAGGTTTGCAAAACAGCAATGCGGTCTCACTTGGTTGATCAGCCCAAAAGTCAAAGAAACAATGGTTTATTTTGTTAGAACATGAAGAATCAAGTTTATGTTTTTGCAAACTCTAAATGTCAGATAATTCCTCTGTTCTCACATTATGACTCTTTACTGTCATAATAATCTCTACATCTCTGATGGCATTTAAAAATTTGAAACTTAAAGTTCTCTTTATTATCAATCATAAATCAAATTATACCAGGTACGCATTAAAGATGGTTAGATCTTTCTATCAAACTTTGTTTATTTCTATCAAACTTCTTTAGGAATCATTTGGCATAAATCCTTTCTTTATTTCCTTTTGACTCCCATATATCCTTTCAGAACATCATGCTGGTACAGCAAACAGGATGAAAGTCATGGAATCATATTCCCCTAATCCTGATTAACATCAGCCCGTTCTATCGCAGAACTTGCACTGCACAAGACCAGGTCCTAACAAGGTCAAGACAACAAAAAGAAAGGAAAAGTCACTGAGGAAAGACAGAAACAGAAGAGCAATAACACAACCATTCTTTTTAAAGGAAAGTTTCAAAGAAGGAAACTAAGAGAACCTTACAATATATTCTTTTCGGTTGCGCCTGATTGCAAACATCTGTTCAGAGTTTAGAGGCGGTTGTTAGAAAGTGATCAGGATTCCATATCGTCGTTGTATCATGTGGATAGGTGTTGAGAGACGTGCACGATTTGCAGGCGCCAAAACACAATCTGTCATACCTTGAAACCGACTGGATTCTTCAGAGTACGATCACCCTGTATGACTTATATATTTACAAAACCTGCATGGCCCCAGCTGCAGTACATCTATAGGAGCAGGAATTTATCTATATCATGTATTGAAAATTACTTACTGTATGAAAATATGTATGTGTGTCATTAACATTTTAGGATTATAATCAGCACTGTGAGCTGATTCTACTTCTTCTCCATAGAGTTTCATTATAAACAATATTCAGCCATTCAATAGGATCTTTTAAATCATGTATTTGAATAATCTGCCTTAATAATAATATGAACTTTTAAATTAGCTATTATACTTCAACATATTTTCCATTGGAAAATTGTTTGGAGGAAAATTTATCAAATGATTTCATGTTAATTTGTTTGTTTTTTTCAGTTTGTACTTTGTATGATGATCCCCCAGATGAGTTCCATGATGACATCATACCACAGACTGGGTTTTAGAAACCACAAAGACAGACATTTGGGTCATTCTTTGAAGAATTGTTGGTACCCTGTGGTTGCGTTCTCTGGCTGCCAGGGCTAGACACTAGAGAGGAAACAATGCATTATGGGATGCACCGCTGACACAACTCCTTCACCATGACTCCGAGTGTTGCTATAGTAACAGCCACACGTTCATACTTTGGAATTTTCCTTCCCCCTTAGAGCAAGGCCAATGTTTGTATAAAGTTGAACATAATATCAAAACATAAACAATGGCTTTTTTGCATTTTTCGGCAAGTTGAACGAAATATGAAAACATACACACAGGCATCTGGCCAAATATGTATCATATTACCTGAAAGAAAATTGCAGACACATGTGCTTTATGTAAACAGCTGTGTAGATTCTGTTCTGATTCTGTTCCAGAGTAACTTCTGCTACACTTTGAACATGATGTTCAACTTAATTGCTTGCTAATGTTTGCGTGGGTAGTCGGTTTAGATACTAGGTAATGGCTACTTGGGTTTGGCTCAGTTTATTGGGTGCTTTGATAAACATTTAATAAGATATTATCTTCAGAAAGGTCACTGCTGAAACTGGGGCAGGATCCTCAAATTGAATGAGTTAGTGGATGCCCACTAAAGGTCATATTTGCTGCTCATGTCATAAAACAAGAAATTGGGTAAATTTCTGCAGAACATTGCACATGAAAAATTTGTCAATGGTGCCCTAGTTTACAAATTTATCGTTTTTTATGACAAGTAAAATTGAATGTTTATCAGAACATAGAGACCTAATCAGAAGTAACTGTCTACATTTCTAGAGAATAATGTGCACGGTCATTGGTCATGCATGGAATCTTACAAATAATTTTTTCTAAAAACACACGTTTTTTCCCTATATTTACAATATTGACCAACAACAACCCACTCCACCCAAAAGTCCTGTATGTACCAATTCTCTAGAGCTATTTCCACCTCCACTCCTATGCCTCTGAAAAACCCGAGTTTCCCGCTCAAAGTTTCTCTCATTAAGTTCTTTCCCCCCAAGTGATGAACAGGTTTTAAAAGGGAGAAAACAACATCTTCTCAAACTATCTACAATAAAAAAAAAGTATCTGAGTTTAAAACCCACACACATTTGTGTCCTGTTGAACTTGAAGTTGAAGGGCTGCACTGAAAGTTATCTATACCAACACTTGGGCTTATTTCCCCTGAGTGACAAGCTAAAATGCAAAGCGACGGAGTCATGATTCAAGTTGTCAGACGATCTATTAGATTAGGACATTCAATTCTGTGCCCTGCTGGAAACTTGTTAACGTGTACCACTGAGACTAACAGAGTTTATGAATGGACCTACACTGCAGGCCCAGCCGCCCAGGTTGAGGGATCATTGGAAATCTGGGGTGAGGGGCTCATAACCAGCCCAACCTTATCACCACGGTGATGAGAATCATTGGCTCTAACTCGTTGATGTCAAATAACCTACAATAGTAATCATTCTGTAATTTAAGAGCATTGCTTCAGCACACGCTCCATAAATATTTCATAGCGAGTATGAGGGTTTATCCTGGCATGTAGTCTAGATCAGTGGCAGTAGGCCTGGTCCTGTTGGGCACTGGTCTTATGCTTGGTCCTGCATTGGTCGTCGAGTCATCCCCCCTATGCTTCAATTTGCCTGTCATTTTTATTTATGTGGATGTATTTTTTGTTGTTCAAATGTCTCTTCATTTCCTTATTGCGTTATGCATAAATACACACAAGATTATTAAGTTATGAAAAAATGGAATAGACCATATTTGTTTAGGGTAGAATTACATCTGACCGTCAATAACCCTAGGCTAAAACTACCAAAAAGTCACTACTTGCATACTAAATGCGTTACTAAAAAGTATTACTTTAGGGTATAGCGAGTATAGCTAAGTCAACACAGCCATTAGTCTGTAAAGATATGTAAAGTTGGAATAAAGTTAAAATCTTGTGCTTCGACCATGTTTTGGAATTGTGTTTGATGGAAACAAAACCTAATTTGAAGGATATTAATTGGTTGAAAACTTACGATATTGGCATCCCGTTTCTCCATTGAGTCTGGACCATCCATGGCAACACTTGTACTTTGTTTCATACGTCCTTTCATACACGATGCGATATGATGTGAAGTATGCAGTTCTGAAAGGCAAAAGAACCAATGGATGTAGGTTAATGGAAATTGAATTCACAAATCATCTAATTAATTGTCATCATTATCAATCCTATTCCTATCATACTCATAATCACAATCATCGTCATCAATCACTTTGCTTGTCAATCATTATTTATCAATTAAATTATCATCATCATCATCATCATCATCCTCATCATCCTCCTTCTCCTCCTCATCCTCCTCATCACCATTATCACCTTAAAATTCATCATCAGCATCAACGATCATTATTCTGGATCTGGATCTGGATCTGGATTTTGATGTAGAAAAGAAAACTGCGCCCTCTCCTTAATCGGTGCACTATATACCTAGCGGCCCTGCACTGTACTGCATGTACATGCAGATCTAGATCATCATCATCATCATGGATAACTGTAATCAACGCCGTGCGAAGCACAGCGCCTGGTTAGGTTACATCATGGAGTGCATCATCAGCATCATCATCAATGATCATTATTACATCATTACCATCACCACTATCTTCATTATCATCCATGAGACCATCCAATCACTAATGATATAATTGATTTTGAACAAACGTCTAATAATACGATACACGATGCGATGTGTAGGCAGTCCTGAAATTGAACATGTTGAAAGGAAGAAACAAACAATCTAAGACTAAATATTACATTCATAAACTATCATTCATGCATTGATATTAGTGTCAGTGTCATTGGCATACTTCTCTTTGATACACAGAGTATAGTCTAGTTATATAACAAACGTCATGGTCACTTCATCAGCAAAACCTACCTTTGAAAGCTGGAAAGGAGAGCGTCTGTAATGAAAAATACGCAAATCACTGCACTACATGCATACACTTCACCGGCCGTATCCGAATTCGAACACTTTCATACGTTTTGCATTGCCCATTTCCGGTATCAGTGTAAACAGTGCAACATGTGCAAAACTTAGTCTCTAGCAAGTCACTTTCTATTATACAAAAGTTACAATAATTGATAAAAAGCTAAATTTGTACACAAATTCATTCTAAAGTTTAAACATAAAAATAGATTTGAAAATTAGATATTCCAAGCGATCATAATAATTCGCTCCAATTACGCATAATAAATAAATTGTCAGACCGCGCCCCCGCGCTTCACAAAAAGAAGTAGACTACGTCTTGAGGTCGGGGCTGCTAACTTTCCACCAATCAGCTTTGTTGATTTGCCTCTCACTAGCCTATTTCGGACTAAAATGGATCTTGACAAATCAGGAATGACCTTTTCTAAATGAGGTATTATTCGGTGAATGTGTTTATGTTTTCCTCTAAGAAAGCACCATAATTAGTAAAGAATGCCACACAAGAGGCTTTTATAGTATTTTGGTTTATAATTTTATAATATAAACTCTAAAGAAAAGACGCATGCTATGGTCCCTGTGATGGAAGAACGGTGTGTATTCTACATTGTAAAGAAGGCAACATCAGCCTGATATTTTGGTCTTTATCGAATTCCTTTGTTTGTTCTGATTTTATTATATTTTCCCCTGTCGTGTGACGGGATGTCTCCGAGGAATAGCTGTAGACATGCACACATGCACAGTATAACATTTTACGAAGCCCCATGATTTCCTATACCGTAATGGTTTAGTGAGAAACAAGACATTTATGATTTCATGAAATTTGTGGGGAAATCATATAAAAGTTTATAGTGCAAACAACGCCTAAAGTAAAATCTGTTTCGAGAGGTGGACTGAATGTCTAGTCATTCTCTTAAAAATGAAACAGGAAACCACTCTGTAATATATAGGGTATTTTTAGAGGTAAAAAATGCATTTAACATCCTTTAATAGTCCTCAATTATAAGCTATAAAGGAAAATCTCAGGTGTGTTTTTCATGGTATTGTTAACAGAATATAAAGTGACATTCCTGTCTTTGAGTGTTTAATTTAAAAACGGGTAAAATTTGTAATTGTCAATTTGTAATATGTTTCAATAATGGTACAATCTTATGATTCTGTTAGTGCATAGTGATAACAACCTTTCATATAAAATCATACCAAGAAGTGTTTATTCCCCACTAACTATTTGGCCCTATTCTACAAACTAAGTGACTTGTGGTTGAAGTAGACTGACATATTGGTTGAATTGATTGCCAAAGCTTCCGCGGGGGAGGGTCTCATGATGCAGACACGAAATTATATTTCTTATCATATTCATTTTATTGTATATTTAATAAGCTGGGAAGTTGTATGTCTTCCTCCTAATATTACACATCGAGTACAACCTACAAAGTATCATCATGTAATGTACATCCTATGACGCAAGTAAACGCATGTTGCAATGACAGCACAATGATTGTAAGCATGATATGTGATTGAAATTATATGACTTTATCAAAAAGATGTTTCGTGTGTTCTTCTATTATAGATATACAACAAACTATACAGTACAAATGGAAATATATAACTTGAACTATCACTATTTATTTAATCCTATAACTACAGACTTTTTTTTTACAACCTTGCCGGAAAATCGCTATTTTACATTTTCATCCCTTCTTTCTTTCTGTTTACGTTCGCTTTCTCTTCCCCCTTTTTGGCCATTATGTTTACCTTATACATTTAGGCTGGAGATTGGAGTGGGATATGAAACTCGGAAATATGTCCAAGAAAAAACCTTGCCCATAAGCGGAAGGACTGTCCCCCATGTCTCGGCCTTTGTAACATGATTTCGCACGCCATGTTATCATGATTATAACGCGACCTCAGACCCCCTTCACGAGGCATGACTATTAATAAGACTAAGAGTTTGATCGTGTTTTCTTGCATTTCTGCATAGTTCTCAATTTTTCGTAATTTCCTCCACTTCCTCTTCGAATTTGTTTCTTGACAGAATGGGAGTGTGGGGAACGAGCCTATGAAAGAAAGAACTGCCCCCCCCCCCCCCCCCCCGTGTTTTGATTGCCACACATCATGAGTGCCCCGTTGGAGAAAGGGTGTGCGAATACAATCATCTTAGTTATTCTATATCATTGTCTTCTTTAATTCTTTCCTTCATTTTATTAATCGAGATTGGAGTGGGATGAATGAGTGGATATCACTTGTTGGCTAATAAAGCGAAAAGAGACTACCACAGAATGTTCCTTGCAACATGCGCCTCATATAGGCTCTTCTGGGATGACCAACCCCCTAATGTTTTGAATTGTTGCTATTTTCGCCGTCCACTCTTTTCGTTCCCCCTTTTTTTGGCCACGGTGATAACTTTATCCTTATCAAACTAGACTAAACATGGGAGTGGGGATGAGGCCACGGAAGTCACCTCAAGGATTCTAGCCCATGAAAGGAAGAGAGACTGTCCCAAATGCCCCGTCTGATTACCGTACTGCCGCATAGTTTCAGAAGGTCCAGGAATATCCTTTTCTTATCAATGTTTCTTCATGTTCTTATTAAGTTTCCTTTTCTCATTCGCTTTGTAATGTTCACAATATCATGGGATAAAAATAAGCCTAAATATTCGAGCGCATTCTTGCAAAGAAGGCACACAATGTTCCTAGAAACTTATAGCTCATTACAACAAGTTTTGTTCCCCTCTTGGGATGTGGGTTACTTACTCCTTTCACATCGCAATAAATATACAGTTCTTCTACATTCATTTTGTATACTTTTTTTCAAACCTGATTTGTGTTATTAAAAGTGAACGAAGTAAAGATGGATTTGGATGAGAGAGCTAAATTAAAGCCAAGGATTCGAGCGCATTAACGGAAAGCAGAGTGTCCCTGATGCTGACGTCCTGGCTACTTAAATCTAATTTTGGAGTTCTGGCGTCCTGATTGACATCCTAAATAATTTAGCATCTTCTTAACATTAAAGCAACGAATGTAAGACGCCAGAGGCATGTCCATGATTCGGTATTAGGAGCATGGATAGAGGACAAATTACAAGGTTGCTGATAATAATTAATTGACTTTTCCTAATCATTTTAAATAACCCGAGTCGTTAAACGTGTCTACAACCTCACGTGTAGTTTTGGTAATGGATAGATAAATGGTTATTGAAATGTGTTAACAAGTAAAATTATTTCCTGTATAATTTATTTAAGATTGCATGTAACTTTACACTATGAGAAGGATAGCTTTGAGATGAATATTATATCTAAACTGATCACGTTGAACTATGTGGGTCAGCGTATAAAGTCCTATACTTACTAATATTAACTTCAACTTTTTGTTTACAGATATACCATTGGTTGCAATTATATTTCAATTTACAATTAGCTTTGTATTTGTCTTAGTTTTATTTAGTATTCTTACCTTCTCTCGTAGCCAACACACCACTGGTTTGAGTATCCACAGTTCGGCCTCCATACCTTGACCATACGAGTGTAGGCCCGGGTGCACGGCCGTCTATGACCAGCCATAGATAGCTCCTGGTACGGACACACGTTGGGCCTGCAAATATAATAATAAGCAAAATGTACAAGTTTGTTTAGAATACATCGTTCTTTGAAAAAATGTGAATACTTTTACTCGATTAATATATTTTTATCCTGAAATATCCACCAAAACATGACGAACACAACCACTCACGCACGAACGGAAAGTCACTCGCACAAATACATGCACATTCTTACAAACACACCACAGATGCATAAACACACACATACACATACACACATACACGCATACAAACATAAACACACACACACACACACACACACACATACACACACATACATACATATACACACGCACAAACACTGCGCACATACATGATAATAACTGACAAACACGAATCTGTTATTTTATGCATCGCGGTTTCAAATGGCGCCAGTGAATACGCTAATTTCCTCACTGCAGGCTCAGTTAAAATGTAGCTTCTAATTTGTAACAAACATTTGAAAACAAAAGATTTACAAAAATATGACATGGTCAGTTCACACAGCATCCCAGCTAGCCACCTGACGTTGGGCCGATGTCGGAATTTGGTTGCCGGATGTCGGCATATCGCCGTTGGCTCGAGGTTAAAATGTCCGCCAGCCCAACATCGTCACGACGTCATTTTTGTGATATATTGGCATAACGTCATTTTCCGACAATGGCCCAACATCATCTCATGACATGATGTTGGGCCATTGTCGGAAAATGACCTTATGCCAATATATCACAAAAATGACGTCGTGACGATGTTGGGCTGGCGGACATTTTAACCTCGAGCCAACGGCGATATGCCGACATCCGGCAACCAAATTCCGACATCGGCCCAACGTCAGGTGGCTAGCTGGGATGTGGTCCCAATCAATCTACTTGTAAGTTTGTGTTCGATGGTATAATGACCCATTGCCGTAGCCAGAGTAATAGAGGCGCAGGGGGAGCAACTACCCCCTTCAATGCTCCCTTCCTCCCTGTGAATATTTTACCCCATATAAATGTTGTCGGAAGAAATAAAATATAGAAATATATAACATCGCATTGATTTGGGGGCTCCTCTTTCATGTCTAGAGCTTCCTCCACCTTATGATAATTGTCATCAAAAGAGTCAGTAACATGCCTTCATACTGCAGTGCCACTTGTTTTTCTTCGATCAAGATAATTATAATGATATCCATCAGCACCCCACCCCCAAGGCGCGCCCCGAGCGCCCTCGCCCATTCTCCTAGCAATAATGCGACACAATTATTTCATTTCACTTCATAACGCTGTCGCATGTGTCATATTTCGAGAGCATACACAGAAAATTGTGGTAAAGTTAAACGTATGTCAATATGATTTCATAATGCAATGTCAAGTATCGACGAATTGAGTTCGAAAGGTTAAACTATATATGAGTGTTTACTTGTTTCATTGATGTTCAACACGATTTAAGGTTTTGTTTTACATCATCTCATGTTCGATTAAATGATATGAAAAAGTTATACATTTTATTTACGCAGGGTATATAGCCATGTCACTGACAAACCTAACATATACTCTATCAATACAAATTGTTAATGGTCTTCGGTATAATCCGGCCTGGGCTAAAATGTTCACCTATTGGTTCATAACAGTCACTCATAAATGTCAACAATATTTACACTAAATAAGCCATGAGATTAATCAAAGTAATTATATATTAACCATTTTGATGTATGGACTCTATACTGTGAAGTACAATTTGGATCAATCGTATTTCTGAATTCCTTGACTTGGATTTTGTTGTAGAATCTAGAAAATCCAATATTTTACGAAAACCCTGACTAACTTTTCGTACGTTCTTCCTGTTCAGATTACCCGACCGCTCGATCAGGATTCTAGTTGCCATGACAACGACAACCATCGAGTTAGAGTAAATTTCCCTCGATAGATTCTCTGCGTTGGTCCGTGGTCTAGTTATCAGGCTGATATATTTTCCAATTATCTATAACTTGTAACCCTATTTCTAGGATGAGCGTATGGCCCATATTCATGAAAGCCCGCTAGCTTAGTTCATTGCTAAGTCTTTTTTGGATGGCGTGGCTACGAATTAACCACAATATATTTTAGTTGCTATCTATGGTTAACCTAGTGGGTACCTACATCTTGCCCAGCTTACCCTTGTTGAGGACTAGGAAAACTGTTTGTTGCTCAATAAACTACGAATTTAAAATACACTTAGCAATGAACTAAGCTAGCGTGGTTTCATGAATATGGGGCGCTAAGTTCAATGCTAAGTCTATTTTGAATGCAACAAGTGCTTTTATAAGGGTAAGCTGGGTTAGCGTTTGGCACCTTAGTTGACGTATTTGCGAATGAAAAGACGGCTTGTTTCATACAGAGCCGTATCATCAAAATTAGACTTAGCTAGCGGGACCCAGGACTCTTTCCTAACTTGCTACTGACATAATAAGAACCAAGAAATTTGGCTTCATGATAAATGATCTGTGATTGTATGCTCCTATTTATAGTCAGCTCCGACGTCGATATCATGTGGGGATATTATGATTATTTTGATGACTATCTCATGGGGCATGCTGGTTGTCATAACTATGTAATTTCTATGGTTACTCGTTGACATTATTTATGGTGATTTGTATGTTAAATTGTTAATAGCATACAATAATCTTGAACTTGAAGTCACTTTTTCAAAATGGGACAAAAATATATATTCCATAAAGTCAAACATGAAGATCATTGTACAAAGACTATATGAACAAGTTGAATTATCTTGTTCCTCACATGTAATGTCCGGTGCTAAAGAAAATCTTCACTTTATCAATACATCAGTGTCACGCCGGTGACATATCTTTTGGATTGAAAGTTCACGCAAGGGCCACGTCGTATATAGAAATAGTTTCTGCCTTTAAGAGGAATATTACTGGCAATAGATGTCATTAATATCAATTTTCCAATCTAATACCAAGAATCCAATATCAAATCTCTAATACTGGTCTGTGACCGGGCAACTCTTCATTCTTTATTTGCCTGCTCCATCATATCATATATCACATTCGTCTTCGATATATCGCACTGGTAATACTGGAATATTGCTTCTATTCATATTTCATAGTTTAGTTTCCGTGCCGAATTATTAATGTCATCATTTATATTAATTTATACTAAAGTAGGTAACGTTGTGAAACAGAAATCGTAATTTAACTTAAAGTATTTAAAGTATTTTTGTTTGCGTGTTGTATTATGGTAGTTTTGGGAGATTTAAAGTATTTAAAGTATTTTTGTTTGCGTGTTGTATTATGGTAGTTTTGGGAGATTGCTTCTTCACAACAAGGCATATTTTAATACAGAGTATAAAGTCTATAATTATAACCTTTACTTTGTCAGTTTGTAATGTTTAACTCGATCATATCATAACATCTATAATTGAATGAGACATATACTAAATGACACATGTCCATGGTGTTTCTAACGATACCCTTGGTAGGAATGTTTCGAACTAACAACATGTGATTATTAATATGCAACATGTGGCAAACACATGTTTCACCGTTGCACGTGATCAAAATGGCGGTATCAAATGAAGTTAGGAAGTTGTCACAGAACTCATGAAAATTCACCATGATTTCCATAATGCATTTTGACATCTACGAGCTGAATTTTGTTATTTTAATTTGCTTAAATCAAGTGTAGGAAAACTAAAAGAGTAATCTTGACAGTCAGAGATGCAACGATTTCCTAATGTTTAGTGTCTGTCAGGGGTGCTGTTTAGTTTGCTTACAAGGCTGAAGATTTTCTAAAAATTAACTATCTACACGTTTTACAGTAAGAAAATATAAAGTGTATTTTCTAACTTTATCAAGCTACACAATGAGCGTATATTAGAAAAACAATAATGCTTAGTATGTCATTGACTGTGTGGAATAATAAATAATCCCTTTCCTAAGCATGCTAAGGGAGCAACTTATGAAGGCCCGATTTACAATTCTAAACCATTAGTTTGTGCTCTCATTTTCGACAAACGATCATGCTACGAAGTATGTCATTGACTGTGTGGAGTACTTCATAATCCCTTTCCTAAGGGAGCAACTGATGAAGGCCCCGATTAACAATTTTAAACCATTTGTTTGTGCTCTCATTTGTCATTCGTCAGTTTCGCCCTTTGTATAGACAATACAGTTTAATGCGAACAGGCAAACCAAACACCAACCAAATCAATTCTCTTTTATCTATGATAAAAACTCATATTATAACATTTCCAATCCGTAGAACATACACAGTTATTTGTTGTTCAGTTTATGTTTATATAATCAGACATGCCAAGTTTAACGAAATTATGTCGTCATAGCTCCTCACAGACACGCAAGACGACGTCAACGCGGTTATCATTCGAAAGAATGACACATTCACATACACTGATTTGACGATATCTCTTGCATAAACTTGATATTGCACTCGTGAGTCAAGTCTCGCACTTCGTCTAGCATTAAGCATTATCACATGTTCTTACGGCTATGATATATTTATTTGTTTACTTTTGTATGTGTTTGTATGTTTGTTTCTTCACTTGCTTGTTGGACAGGGTTATTGTAACGAGAGTCAAATTACCGTAAATGTATTCGTGACGACAATCTGGGAATATAGTCTCAAGACTATGATAATTTCCCTGCCATCATAAACTTTTATCAATTCATGTTGTTAATGTAGATAATATTTATTTCTCTTACAGTTTTAAATGTATTTCATGGACTTTGGTGAGCAAAGGTTTTCGAAAACAAGGCTTTGAACAAATCCCGATGAGATATCCCAATGAGCCGTTGCCGAATCCCGGGGAGGGATTGGCCCGAAATAGCGCCAGTAAGTGAGTACGTCCGCGAATTCCGTCTCGTTAGAACCAGAAAGGCGTGTTTGTCAGGGGCATAATACAGTGCTAACAACCTTCTTGCACTTATCACATACATTCAGTGCCTGTGTGTGAGGCCCCATTGGACCAGCCTCACCTTGCAACTAACGTGCTGAATTTTAGCTGAATTACGAAAAACCCACGAAACTAAAGGGGCTCACCAAGAGGGTGTATGTGACCCAATATGAAGGGGCATCTGTTAACCATCTGCTAGCCATGGTCGCAGTGAGTACATTGTGAGTATGGCATCACAGTGATCTCTACGTGGTTTGATACTAAGATGGTTAACATTGATGTACTCAGGTTTATCTCTCATATCATTCCCGGTGACCATGGCTTGAACCGTATCTATAGGTTTATAATATTTATGGCATGTTGAAGGTGAAACAGTCACAAATCCCATCCATGGGATTATCCAGTCGAACCATATTACATTGACTAAAATACTGCAAACTACAACTACAAGCGCCATTTGTCATTGTTTTAAATTTGAGTTTATTTGTGCGTTGTTAGTATGATCAAGATCTAATATCTTATTGTCAACCTTCCTTCAATTCTTCACTTTTCTCTAGTACTACTGAGGCTGTTTTACCATGGATAGTACTAGTACTATCCATGGTTTTACTGAATAATACAGTGCCCACTACCCAGCTAGCCACCTGACGTCGGGCCGATGTCGGAATTTGGTTGCCGGATGTCGGCATATCGCCGTTGGCTCGAGGTTAAAATGTCCGCCAGTCCAACATCGTCACGACGTCATTTTTGTGATATATTGGCATAACGTCATTTTCCGACAATGGCCCAACATCATGTCATGAGATGATGTTGGGCCATTGTCGGAAAATGACGTTATGCCAATATATCACAAAAATGACGTCGTGACGATGTTGGGCTGGCGGACATTTTAACCTCGAGCCAACGGCGATATGCCGACATCCGGCAACCAAATTCCGACATCGGCCCGACGTCAGGTGGCTAGCTGGGTATGTATATTATAAATATATTTAAATAATTAAACGATGTAAGAAAAAGACAATTAAATAATGATATACCAAGCTATGACGTTATCATTGAAGGTAAAGTCATACGTTTAGCAATGCACTAGTCAAGAATAGAAGCAAACATATAACGGTTGATGAAGGGGAAATTGCGAGCGTGACATCAAAGTGATCAGACACGGTGGATAGTAGTTATGAATTCATTTGAGAGGGAGTGCAAAACAAGAATTTTATATCATTGCAATCTATACGATGAACACTCATTGCCACACATTTCGTATTTATTTGATTTTAAAAAAAATATACGTATCATATTCATGCATGTTCACAACAATACATTGCATAAACAAAAATACATTATAGATCAAATTTGAGATGGAAAACACACAGAGGTATAATAATATAAACTGGACGCTTGATAAATGTTTCAAATGAATTGAACAAAATAATAATGTATTATTAGAAAGGAGCTGGTAGTACCTCAATGGTATATCAAGATGAACTGTGAAGAGTTATAGCCTATGTGTAAAAAAGGATGATAGTCATCGATGCACTAGGGGAAAGATGTACCGGCGAGAAAATAGAGCAAACCTCGATAGGTCTGCGTTTAATCATATGTATAATGTCCCTAGTATCATCCATAGTCTTATGAAGGAAACAAAATACATCAAACTTGATGAATCGGAGTCGAAGAGACATTTAGAACTAGCGCGAGAAAACAGGAAACGTATATCATTACAATATGTGGGAAGAGCACTCCTCGCCACACCACAGATGCTAAAAGTGAAGTTAACATTAACCTTCTCACCACCGCAATGTGGAACACACCGTTCAGTTATTACGTATGTAATATGGCCATGTGATTGAGGGGATAGGAATGAATATCTAGTTGGCCAAGCGTCAACAGGGATGATCGGATGATGTCTGTTTGGGGATCTTCACTCCTCCGTCTGGAAACAAACCGTGTGTCAACACTTAAATGGAGAGTCGGGTTCATTCTTCAAATGTCAGAATCGAATCCAGCGTTACCAACACTACTGTTCAAAACTATGAGAAAAGCAAGTGTATAAAGATACGAAATGGA